>CAUYLG010024454.1:0-28887 GCA_963573385.1 Cacajao melanocephalus | reverse complement strand
CTGTTCAATCCTTTGAACCCTGTTGGGGGTGTTTGCTTGTTCATTTTTTCCGCGCAATCCACCCCCCCCGGGGTTAATAGGCCTAACAATTTAAAAAAAAAAAAAAAAAAAAAAAAAAAAAAAAAAAAAAAAACCATTATGGATTCATATTTATTTTATTCTTTTGGAAATGCATTATTTGTTTCTTTTTTGCCTGAATTATTTCTGCTTTAGTCATTAGGAGCTCTTTGATGATGGCTCTTGTGTCCCTTTGACGTGCTCCATCCTCTTGTTTTTTGAGCACTTCTTTCATTTCTGGTGCTACAAGATGCTCCAAAATCATCTTGTGCTTTCTCTGTCCTAGTCCTAGAATTAGAGACTTCTCCAAGGAGCCCTGGTTCCTTTTATTGGAGAATTCTTTTTAAAAACCAAAACCTGGGCACTGGGATGCTCATTGCTACTGGGCTTACTGCTTATAGGTTCTCTGAGCTGGCAGAACTACCAGTTTATGCATACATACTGACCTATGTATATTCACACCTTTATGATTATTTCTGTATCTATCCATTTGTAGAAATATTAAGATAAATATTAGTTCATATTGATGTCTCCGGTTCTAATCCAGTATTATGAGTTTCACTCTATTCTGCTCTTATTACCTATGTGGAACTCTCTCTTCCGCAGTAAGAAACCTATCTCCCACCATCTACAATTCATATACTTAAAACGTTTGCTTTTTAAAGTGAAGGTATTGGTTAGAATATCAAAATAGACAAGCGGATTGAAGCAATGTTTCATGTGATCCATGGAAAATGAAATTCAACTTAAAATTGTTAAAAATAATTATGAAACTCTATATTTATAAAATTTAAAAAATTATTTCCATCTCGTAAGAGTACTTGTGTTAATTTAAATGAGAAAACACATTTAAAGATTTTAGTAAAGAGTAAGTTTGGAATCAATAGTTATTACTACTAGTAATAATCAAAATTGTTAAAATGAAATTCTTTATAAAATTACATTTTTAAAGCCTAATTTTTTCCACTTTACATAAAAACCTTACATTGGTTGAATAGGACCAAAGACCTGAGGCCCTTGTTTAGAACCAACTGGAAATTGGCTCTGAGATCAAAGTGTTAGGGATGGCCAAGCTGACTGACAAGTACAAAAAAAAAAAGGTGATCTGGGTGTGATCATGATTCTAAGCTATGCTGCTCTTGGTGGATCCCTCGAAGACTAGCAGGCCTGAGTATTATGTAAAACCCAAAATGTATCACTAAACGAAAGTGCAGTGAGCTCAATCCAGAAGTTAGAGGAGCACTTGGAAAGTAAGTCCAGCACAGATGAAGACAGCTGAAGCACAGCTTACTAAAGATAAAAAGAGGAGCCTTGTTTTTCCAAAATAGATAGAGGGTACTGTCTCCCACTCAACAGTGTGCAAATGCAAAAAGCCAAAGATAAAAGAAAGATTAAAATATAACCACAGAAAATGAAAAACAAGAGCAAATAAGACAGAAAGACTCAACCAACATCATCTCTTCCAAGAGTGAGGCTATAAAGCCCTCATAGCCAGTAGAGTATAGAGATGTTACTCTTTACTGCTTTAGAATCACCAGGGTTGGTGATTCCAAAAGTATAGTCAGTGGCCTACTGCTGCTAGGTTCTCTGGAACAGGCTGAGAATTGATGCAAAATGCAAATCTTTACTTTAGTTTGTATCAGTGAGATCATATATATTTCTATGGATGTTCATTTTTATACACAATTAAGTCATTTTCAAGGAGCCTATTATGTTATGTAAGATGAGCACATCCTTAAAGTTCAGTATGGCTCCCATACAAAGCTGAGCAATGTTGAAGAGCTACACTGTGCACATGCACAATCAGCTAGTTAGATTTTGCAACTGATTCATTTTCTGGAAGAACCATTCATTCCAAATACATTATTGGTGTTGTCTTCAATTGGCCGCATTTTCCACTCACGTCTATTCCTGCATTTTACTTACAAAAAACAATAGCACTCACAAGTTACCTTCTTGACTAAAAGTTCAGTTTGAAATTACCTGGTTAATCCTCAAAAAAAGGGTGCTGTGTGCTCACATAAACAATATTTGGAACCTGCAGTCTATGTTTGCTTATTATTTAAATCATTAATACCAGCCCAGGCAAGTGGCTCACACCTATAATCCCAGCACGTTGGGAAACCAAGTCAGGAGACTAGCTTGAGGCCAGGAGGTTGAGACCAGCCTAGGCAAAATAGTGAGATGCTGTCTCTACATATTAAAAACATATATAGCTGGGCATGGGGACATGCCACTGTAATCTTGGCTATTTGGGAGGCGAAGGTGGGAGGATTGAGCCCAGGAGTTCAAGGATGCAGTAAGCTATTATCATACCACTGCATGTCAGCCTGGGCAACAAAGTAAAACCTTGTCTCTAAAAATAATAACATAAAATAAAAATAAATTATTCATACCCACATTGTTAAACCAGAAATACCTAACCGTTGCCAACATTCATTCCCTAACAAAACAAATGTGCTAGACAATACATTTAATTGTTCTCTCCTCGATTTTTTTTTAATGAAAAATGCTTTAGGGAAGACCGAGGGGAAGAAAGTAGCAAAGACTGAGGCCAGAGTAGATGTGGCCGACTGTCAGTGTGTGTCTGAGCTCCCACCAAACTGTGCCCACAGCTGCCACTGAAATCAGAGATAGGCTAAGGTGTGCACTAAAGCACCTGGATCACTTGCTGCTGATGCACAAAAACTGTTTTGTATCATTATATTGAGGAGGACTGTTTCTACATTAGCTATTACTCTCTTGCCCCTTTTGGGATGATTTACTTATTTTATTCTCACATCAAAGTAGCTAAAGATACCAATGTATAGAGATAAGAAAAGTGTCATGTGACATTCAGCATCTCCTAATTTTCTGGATTATATGCCTTATCAACTTTAAAAGGTTGAGAACTTGATCCAAATATATTTATATTTGGTTATTTACAGATTATATATAAGTATTGTAACATTGTTAAATTATATAAATGGTGCAATATAATATAAAGTGTGTATATGTATATAAAGATAGCAGTGCAATATAATATAAAATATAATAATTTAATAAGCTTTAAATACATATAAATATAAATTTTAATCATTTATTTCAATCTCAATATATCATCTGACATACTCTTATTTTGGGGACGAAGAAATTTAAGATTTATGTAAACGTCTTAATTTTCCCCAGAATATGAGTCTGAAATAAGAAAATTGTGGCTGCACAGCTTAACTCCTGTTTCAAATTTGTTTGTACCTGGTTACTAAAAGCTACCAATAAATTTCATTTTACATGAAGCTCATTAATGTTATAAGCTCCATTAATTTCTCCTAATTCCTTTATTTTCTGGTAATAATACACTAATAAAAGGAAGTATATTCTTATATTCATTAGATTTACTGTCCACCATGAAGCCAAGTCCATAACTCACTAATCAGGTTTGGAAAGGCATTCTCCTCTTAATTTATGAATGAGATTAAAGCACACTAATTATATCCCTGCAATGCTGCCAATGTATCCAAGTAATTAAATACTCAGTTCAGTCCTCAGAAGGAAATTTTAGCAATTCCACACTCCTATTTGAAATATTTATTAATATTCAAGCTTACAAGAGGTGAATTTCCCTGATTTTATTTTTAAAAATTATGTCAGCAATGAATCTGCTTTATTTTCCATATATAAACACACTTGTTTCATCTAATGACAAACATTGCTAAATGAATTTTATTTTTTTTGCAGAGATCAACTGAAAACCTTCAATGTACCTGATGGAAACTTGGTTGGAAGTATAATCTGACCTTGTTAATCATTTTGTAACCAGCTCCCAGGGAGATCTATTTCTTACCCAGTTCCTGATCCCAAAATTAGTATGCTTTTTTTCTTTGTTGCTCATATTGAGTTTTTCTGACTGTCTTGCCCTAGTCTGGTTTGTTTATGAAATATTTTTTTTCCATCTGCTAGTATTTAACACTGCAATCACCATGACTTTTTTCCAGAGCATCTCATTCTTTAAAGGTTATTTGGAAAATGAACTATGTATTATATTTATCTTTCAATGTCTTTAACACTTCTTGGTTGTGAGAGAGAATGAATGTTTACTCAACATACTAACAGCTTACTTTACCTTGTTTTCAAACCAATAGTATATGCTAGCAGATGGCAGGATTTTCCAACATTTAGAGACTATCATTTAAAACATTCATGAAAGCATGAGCCTAAATTATGAAATTATATTTAAGTAAATTATAATAAAGCAAAATCTACATGAATTTAAAGCGAAAGTTTCATATAGTTAGGCAAGAAAATGCGAGTGTGTGTGTGTGTGTGTGTGTGTGTGTAATACTACTCAGCCACCAAAAATAATGAAACCATGTATTTTTCAGTGACATGGATAGAACTGGAGGCCATTATTTTAAATGAAGTAACTCAGAAACAGAAAGTCAAATACTACATGCTCTCACTTGTAAGTGGGAGCTAAATAATGTGTTCACATGGACATAGAGTGTGGAATAATTATCACTGGAGACTCAGAAGGGTGGAAGAAGGGTGAAGGGTAAAAATTACTTAATGGGTTCAGTGTAATTTGTATTTGAGTGATGGCTACACTAAAAGCCTAGACTTCACCAGTAGACAATATATTCACGTAACAAAACCACACTTGTATCCCCTAAATTTATATAAAAGAAATTAATCTGACATGAAGTAAGGAGAAAGAAAGGAAAGAAGATATTGGGAGTCAGTAGTGGGCAGAAGCCTTTGTGATTGTTGTAAAAGTATCGTATTCCTCTTCTTTCTCTGTTGTTCCATCCACCACAAGTTGTACACCATGGTTCTTGTTCACTGTCAATCCCTTGAAAAAGAGATCAGTGGAGAGGGTCGGCTCACCTTGGGGAATGACAGGACCACATACAGGAGAGGGAAGGCTGCTCTTGGATGTGAAGGGCCAATAATAGATGAGTCACATTTATTGCTTCCATTCCTGAGGATCCTGTGAAACACTGAAAATTATCTTGGTGGTGAATATTGTGATGATTAAAAGCATGAAGCCTTTATCCAACTACCTGGATTGAATGCCAGCTTCATCACCTGCCATCCAATAATTTAGGGCAAGTTAGCAAGCCTCTCTGTACCTCAGTTTCCTCTTCTGTAAAACAGAAGTACTTATTGTGTAAGGTGGTTAAGAGGATTAAATTACTTATATATTTGTAAATTTGTATTGACTGCCTAGTATTTAAAAAATGATATGTGTGTTATCAAATTAAAAAGTACAAGAACTAAAACATTAATCCTTTCCTTGCCATTTCTTCTCAGAATAAAACACAAGGTCCTTCCAATGGTCTGTCCCTTGCAGTCTGTTCCCCATTCTCGTCTGACTTTGTTTCTTCTGTTCTGGTACTCAGTTAGATTGCAGTTTCTAAGCCCCTTTGTATCATGTAAGGTTGTGTAACTGACTTCTGGCTATGGCATGTGGCTCATCATGATGCACTTCTAGGCCCAGCCTACAGTCACCAACCATTCTGGTTTACTCAGGACTGTCCTGGTTTTAACACTGAAAGCCCCACATCCTGGGAGAATCCCTCGATGATGAGAAAACAAGGACAGTTAGCCACCCTAACCCTGGCCTATTAACACCTCTTGAAATCTTTTCTGTTCTCTTCTACCACGTGCTGGATATCAATGTCCAGAGTGACCTTGAAAGTCACATGTTGACAATAACAGAACCACCATCAGCCTGGGCTTCTCCCACTGGACTTTATGTGAGCAAAAATCAGTTTCTGTTTTGATAAACCTAAGATTCCATTGCATTAGCTTAACCAGTAAATTAACTACCATGCTGGTCATTCTAGCCTTCCTCTTGTTCCTGCAACAAATTGAAAATTCACTAGCTGTTGACTCTGCTCAGAATGCTCCTTTCCAGACATCTGCATGGCTAATTTCCTCACCTCTGTCCATTTTTCACTTAACTCTCGTTTTCCACAGCACCTTCTTAACCAGTATATTCAAAATAGCAGGCCATCTCCCTGCTCTCATCTCCTTATTCTTTTTTTTTTTTTTGCCATAGTATCATCAGTTTCTGATTTATACTGTATCATCTACTCTAATTTCTTATGTTCTTACTGTTTTGCCTCCCTCACTAGAATGACTAGCATATAAGGTCCAGAGGGCCGAGAGCATTGTTTGCTCACTGCATATCTCAAAAGCCTAGAACATTGCCTGACACATAATAGGCAATCTATGCACACTCATTAAATGAATTACTTCATTTCTTTTTCAGAGTTTACGGACTTTACCCCACAAAGAGGTAACTCATCTCATAGAGCCTTTATGTGATGATTCCTTCCAACCATTTCCAGAATATTGTGATGAAGTCTAGAAATTATGGACAGAACAATTCTGCTATTTACTATGTCACAAAAACCTTTATTCCTGGTTTGCATCCAAATAGAATATGTCTAAAATCAAGTATTTAAGTCTATGGGTTTCTGGGCACTTGGAATCACCTTAATTACTGGTTAGACTTCACTGTGCCTCATATTTTGCTCTCTATCTTTTTAATGCTGGAGCATTAAAGCTATAGCAATAGATTTCTATTGACATTTCATCTCTTTCTGCCTCTCTGTACTCATATTAGTGCTTGAGTATCAGCAATTCTGGGTGTTTCAAAGAGTGTTAGACTTATCCAATATTTACCCTTATAAATTGTAAATTCTTATGCAAGTGGGAGGCACAGAATCTTTGAGGAGGGGAAAGGGACCTCAGAGTCAGTTGACTTTACTATTGTTTCATTATTTAAAAATAAAAACGTATTTGTTGTATTTGGTTTCTTGCTTAGAACAGGTATTGTTTACTGCTCTTTTGTGGCAATGATTATAATGCAGAGATATACAAGTCACAGTTTGTGTCTTCTTTTCATCTCATCAATAAATAGAACACGAGGTATCACTTGTTCTATGGGCACTCTTTTCTGTCCAAGGTTCCAGCTCATCAGAACTTGCAGTTCGCAGGAGTAGTATCCCTGAGTGGTTGCTTTCAGAGTGCAGAGATCTTTTGTGTTCAGAGGAATGTTACCATGGAAAAGTCCCCCATACACTGGTAGGATCAGTATGACTCCAGAAAAGATTAAACAACCCACCAGTGTGTAACTCCACTGTCTATTTATATACCTCTGAACACTGTTTCAAAACTGCTGTTATCATTGAAGGGTGCATATTCACAAAAGCTGCCTAATGAGAGATCAGTTTTGAATAACTAGTTACAGATGATCTGATCCAAAACTTTTCAGAATTAATTTTTTTATAATTCATTGTGAATTTATTTGCCTATAAATTTTTTCAATCAAACTCCAGATCAACCATGAGTCTGGAACTGGGCTAGGTGTCGCGATGATGTAGTGAACCAATCTCTGTCCATGACTTCAAGGAGCTTGCAGGCCAGTAACAATGGTAGAGACGAGTAAACCAGAGAATGTAATTCAAATGCCTTCAAGTGATGTGAAAAAGAAAAATGCAGAGTATCTTAACCTAGGTTGGGCTTGTCAGAGACTGTTGAGGTCAGGCCCTCAGTAGTCGAGATGACAGCCGGTATGGTGCACTAGGGGAACTGCAGATAGTCCACAGTGGCTGGTTGTTGTTGGAGAGGGAGTGAAGGAAATGCTACAAAGTGGGAGAGACAGGGTGGGGCTAGGATTCTGTGTACTGCCAAGGAGTTTGAACGCCATCTTGAACATAAGGAAACTTCTAAAGCTGCAAGCAGAGGAGTAACACTATCAGATGTGCCCTTCAGAAAGTTCAGTCTTCTATAGCGAGGTGGCACGATTTAAAATGATTAAAAGATAAATGGAAACAAAAACAGGGGACTGAGAGACCTCTTTTGACAGGCTTATTTGAAGAGGTTCAATGATGGTGGCATCCCAAAAAGTCAACTAGTGGTGAAGACAATGCAGGAAATTAGAATACAGTCTCTCTGTGTGAACTGATGCGGCCATTCAGCAAGGCGGGGAATGTGGGAAGAGTTAATGAAGTCAGTTTGGGACCCTTTAATAATTGGAATTATTAGTAGGGCAACTGTAAGACATCCATACTCTTTGTGTTGGCTTTCCATTTTTTAGTCTTGTTAAAAGTACAGTTAGGAGAAAATTAGAAAAAGTGTAATGAGGAGGAAAAAATAATTTCTCTATTTTAGAGGTCTGCACATTTTTTACTATGACCCATAGTAAGAATTATATTTTACATTATTATACACATAAGCACGGATATGTAAACAAAAAAATCAACATAACAGTAATTACCCTTATTAGGTATAATGCACTCTGGTATTTTCTATTCCTATGTTATTTTATTATCCCTCCATAATGTGATACATTCAGTGACTGAACATAAAAGTTCAACTTAACTAACAAAGAGCACCTGAGGACGTTTTGTCCCTTAGAGTAGAAGGCTTTACACGTAAAAATCTACCGGGAAAAAGACCTTCAGGGACTTGTGATCATGATACCAATTATCACTGATAAGCATTTTCTCCATACCAGGCATCGGCCAGGTCCATACAACAAATGAAGGATTGATTAGAGGAATGTTGTTCTGAATAGGTAGGATGAACCGCCTAGAACAGGGACCAGCATATGTTAGTTCAGAAATGAATGAATGAAAAATATATATAATATTTCATTTATTTCTGAATGAACAAATTTAATTCAGAATTATATACAGATATATGTATATACATATAATTCAGGATTATATGTATGTAATTTTGAATTAAATTTATTCATTCAGTAATAAATGAAAAAAGTATTAAAACTCTCATTAAAGAGGATGTTTCATTTCTTATAAAGTTGTTTCAGACATTCAGAAGAATACAAATATATGTGCATACACACAGACATCTACACATGTACATGAGTGCAAAAAATTATAAAGATAGTCCTGGCAAAATATAAACTCATGTGCCCAGAAGAAATAATATAGTAGCCGCACCTTCAAAGTACCCTGTGTGCTCCTCTCTATCATGTCTGAGGCTTTGCCTTCCCCAGAAGTGATTGCTATCTTGAATTTCGTGTTCATCTTCCTCTTGCATAGCTGCATTGTAGTCCCACATTTAGACAATCTTTAAAAGTGAATTATTTCCTTTGTATAACTTTGAAGTTAGAACTGTGGAATCAGTCTATATATATTTCTTCTGTGACTTGCTTTCTTCCTCGCAGTGTCAAGTTCATGACATTCATCTAGAAGATGGGTGTAACACATTTGAGACATGTTTGCTTTTAAATATCCCACAGTTTATTTATACAACTTCCAGTTAACAAATAAGTGCTTGTTTCCAGTTTGTTTGTTTGTTTTTATATTACAAACAATGCCACAGTAAGCAATCTTGTACATGTTTCCTATCCACATGTAAATAAATTTCTAGAGTTGCCAAAGAAAATATAGGACACCCAATTAAAATAGAATGTTAGAGAAACAATAAATAATTTTTAAAATATAACTGTCCCATGCAACATTTGGGAGATACTTATACTAAAATTTACTTTGTCATTTCATTGCAATTAAGTTTAACTAGGTGGCCTACACTTTTAATTTACTAAATCTAGCAAATTTATGAAATACTCATGCCAAAGAGTGCTCATGCCATGGCTCTTGCTAAGCCATGGAGAATGCACAACTTTAACGCTTCAGGTGTTGTCAAATGTTCTTTTTTTATTTTGTTTTTTTGTTTGTTTGGTGGTAAATGCTTTCATAGTAAGTTGTCTGCTCATTAATTTATTTACTTTTAATTTTTTTTAAAAAAATTAGACTTAGTAGGTACACATGCAGATTATTACAGGAGTAAATTGTGTGATGCTCGGATTTGGACTTCAATTAAACCCATCACTCAAATAGTGAACAGAGTACCCAAGGAGGAGGTTTTTAACTTTTCCCCTCTTCCTCCCTCCGAACTTTTTAGAGTCTCTAGTGTCTGCTATTCTATCTGTACATCCATGTGTACACGATGTTTATCTCCCTTGTAAGTGAGAACATGCAGTATTTGGTTTTCTGTTTGTGTCAGTTATCTTACAATGATAGCCTCCAGCTGTATCCATGTTGCTGCAAAGGACATGATTTTATTCTTTTTATGGCTGCATAGTATTCCATGGTGTATATGTGCCACATTTTCTTTATCCAATTCACTACTGATAGGCACCTACGTTGATTTCATGTCTTTGCTATTGTCAGTACTGCTATGAAAAGGATACAACTGCATGTGTCTTGTGGAACAATTTCTTTTCCTTTAGGTATATGCTCAGTAATGGGATCACTGGGTCAAATGGTAATTCTATTTTTAGTTCTTTGAGAAATCTCCAAACTGCTTTCCACAGGGACTGAGCTAATTTACAATCCCACCAACAGTGTATGAGCATTCCCTTTTCTCTCCAACTTTGCCAACAGCTGTTATTTTTTGGCTTTTTAATAATAGCCATTCTGACTGATGTGTATTGGAATGGACTAAAAAACCAAGAAATAAAGCTGTATATTTGACAAAGTCAACTGATCTTTGACAAAGTCGACAAAAATAAGCAATGTGGGTAAGAACTCCGTATTCAATAAATGGTGTTGGAATAACTAGCTAACCACATGCAGAAGAATGAAACTAGACCTCTACATCTTACCATATCCAAAAATAACTCAAGATGGGTCAAAGACTTAAATGTAAGACCTCAAACTATAACAATCCTAGAAGAAAATCCATGAGCATGGAATGTTTTTCCATTTGTTTGTGTTGTCTATGATTTCTTTCAGTAGTGTTTTGTAGTTTTACTTGTAGAGATCTTTCACCCCCTTGCTTAGACATATTCCTAAGTATTTTATTCTTTTTGTGGCTATTGTAAATGGGATTACATTCTTGATTTAGTTATCAGGATAAATGTTATTGCCATGTAGAAATGTTACTGATTTTTGTAAATTAATTTTGTATCCTACAACTTTACTATTATCATTTATTAAATCCAGAAATTTTTTGGTGAAATACTTAGGCTTTTCTAGTTATAAAATTATATCATCAGCAAAGAGAAACAATTTGACTTCCTCTTTTTCTATGGGGATGTCTTTTATTTCCTTCTCTTGCCTGATTGCTCTGGCTAGGACTTCCAGTACTATGTTGAATAAGAGTGGCAAAAGTGGACATCCTTGTCTTTTTCAGGTTCTTAGGGGAAATGCTTACAACTTTTGCCTGTTCGGTATGCTGTTGGCTGTGCGTTTGTCATCAATGGCTCTTATTATTTTAAGGTATGTTCCTTCATGCCTAGTTTGTTGAGGATTTTTATCTTGTAGAGATGTTAGATTTTACTGAAAGCTTTTTCTGTGCCTGTTGAGACGATCATGTGGTTTTTGTTTTTCATTCTGTTTATATGGTGAATCACATTTATTGATTCGCTTATTTGGAACCAATGGTGCATCCCAGAATTAAAGCCCACTTGGTCATGGTGGATTGTCTTTCCGCTGTCTGACTGGATTTGTTTAGTTAGTATTTTGTTGAGAATTTTTGCATCTGTATTCATCAGGGATATTGACTTGTAGTTTTCTTTTCTGTTGTGGCTTTGACTAACTTTAGAATCAAGATGATGCTGGTTTTGTAGAATGAGCTAGGGGGGAATCCCTCCTCTTCAATTTTTTGTAATAGTTTCAGTAGGATTGGTCCGAGCTTTTCTTTGTATGTCTATAGAATTTAACTATGAAACAATGTGGTGCAGGGCTTTTTTTGGTTGGTAGCTTTTTATTATCGAATCAATTTAGTAACTTGTTATTGATCTGTTCAGGGTTTCAGTTTCTTCATAATTAAATTTTGAGAGGTGGTATGTTTTCAGGAATTCAGCTATTTCCTTTAGATTTTCTAGCTCATGCTCACAGAGATGTTCAGCATAATTTGAGGATAGTTTTATGGGATTGGTTATAATGTCACCTTTGTCATTTCTGATTGTACTTATTTGGATCTTCTCTCCTTTTTTCTTTGCTTCTCTAGCTAGTGGTCTAATAATCTTGTTTATTCTTTCAAAAAAAAACAACTTTTTTTGAGTCTTTGTATGTTTTTTTAATCTTATTTTCACTTAGTTGTGCTCTGATTTTAATTACTTCTTTTCTCCTGAAATTTTTTGTTTAGTTTGTTCTTGTTTTTCTAGTTCCTTTAGGTGTGGTGTTAATTTTTAACTTGAGAGCTTTCTATCTTCTTGATGTAGGCATTTAGTGCCATAAACTTTCCTCTTAACACTGCTTTTGCAGCATCCCAGAGGTTTTGATGAGTTGTGTCTCTATTTTCATTTTTTCAAAATAATTTTTTTTATTTCTGCCTTAATTTTATTTTTTTACCCAGAAGTCATTCAGGAGCAAAGTTTTTAGTTTCCATATATTTGTGTGATTTGAAAGTTCCTCTTGTTGTTTATTTATATTTTTATTCCACTGTGGTCTGAAAAGATGCTTGCTATAATTTCAATTTATTTGAATTTGTTGAGATTTACCTTATGACTGAGCATGTGGCTAATCTTTGAATATGTTCTGTGTGCTGAGAATAATGTATATTCTGTGGTTGTTGGTTGAAGTATGAAAATGTTTTCTAAAATTGCTGAAGCAATATGCCACACACACCCCACCACCACCACCAGGAAATTATGAGTTTCCATTGTTTCATATCCTTAGTGTTATGAATTGAATTGTGTCCCCTAGAATACATACGTTGAAGTCCCATCACCAGTGTGACTATAATTGGAGATGGTTTCTTTAGGGAGGTGATTAAGGTTAAATGAAGTCATAAGAAAGGGGGCTCTATAGGACTGATACCTTTATAGAAAGAGGAAGAGATCCTGGATACCTCTCTCCTCAGGTGCACACAGAGGAAAGACTGTGTGATGATACAGTGGGTAGGTAGCCATTTGCAAGCCAGGATGGGGGGGTTCTCATGAGAAACCAACCCTTCCTGCGGCTTGATTTTGTACTACTACTAGAACTGTGAAAAAATAAATGTCTACCCAATCTGTGGTATTTTGTTATGGCAGCCCTAGCAAAGAAATACATTAATCAAAACCTGGCTTACCAGCCATTTTAATTTTTGTGAACATGGTGGTAGGAAATGATATGCTTTGTGATTTTAATGTGTATTCCTGTGATTGGGCATCTTTTTATATTTATTGACCATTTATGTTTCCTCTCCTATAAAATGCTACCTATATTTTTGCCCATTTTCTTTTTAACTTCTTTGCCAATTTATGACTGAATTACTGGAGATTTTATACATCACTTTCATTACGTATGTGTATATGTGTGTATAATATTAGTTCTTAAGCATATGTGTTTCAAATATCTTTCTCCACTTTGTTACTTGTCCTTTAATGTTTTAATAATATTTTTTGATGAACAAAAATTATTAATTCTGGGCTATTCTGGGTACACTGCCTATGGATGAGCCTTGCTCTGCAAGGAGCACTAATTAAAAAATTTAAAAATAAAATAAAATATTTTAAGAAATTATTAATTCTGATAAAATTGAATTTATTCATCTTTCCCTTTATGATTTATGCCTATTTCTCTTTTTTAAGAAATTCTTTTCTAAGTTGATGTAAACAATAGTTTCCTCTGCTTTCTCTAGAAGTTTACACTTTTTCCTTTCACATTTTCACCTTTAGTCTTTCAATAAATAATTTTTATGTATGGTGTAAAGTAAAGATCTACTATCACTTCTGTTTCAGTATTCCAGCATCATTTATTGAATTAAGCACCCTTTCTTCAAGGACATACAATGTCTCCTATATTATAAGTCAAGTTTAAATATAAGTCTGAATCTGTTTCTGAGATCACTATTTTGTTCCATTGGTCAATAGCTATACACACTATACAATGTCTTAATTATTGTAACTTTATACGAAGTCTTGATCACTGGTGTAGCAAAGTCTCCCAGCTTATACTTCTTAAGAAGTCATGGCTCTTTGTGTTTTCTGCACTTCCATATAACTTTGAGAATCATCTTGAAATTTCCTTAACAAACTCTGTTGGGATTTTCATTGCATTAAATCTGTTTATCAATTTAGGAGATTCTTTACAATTTGGAATCTTCCTATCCATAAAACATGTAAGTTTGTAATTCATTTTGAGTTGATTTTTGTGAAGAGTATATGTTCTATGTCTACATGTGTTTATTTTTGTGGTTGTTGTTGTTTTGGCATGTAGATGTTCCATTCTTTCAGCACTATTTGTTGAAAAGATTATCTTTTCTCCATTGTATTGCCTCTGCTCCTTTGTCAAAGATCAGTTGATTATATTTCTATGGGTCGGTTTCTGGGTTCTCTATTCTGTTTCATTAATCTACTTGTCTATTTCTTTTTCTAACACTACCTTGTCTTGATTACTATAGTTTTATAGTAAATCTTGAAGTCAGATAGTGTCAGTCCTTTGACTTTGCTCTCCTTCAATAGTGTGTTGGCCATTCTAGGTCTTTTGCGTCTCCATATAACTTTAGAATCAATTTGTTAATTTCCACAAATTAACTATCTGGGATTTTGATTGGGGTGACATCTGTGTTTCTGACCTATACCATTTTCTTTCTGTCTGAAAAAATTCTTTTAACATTTCTTGCGAGGCAGGTGTAGTGGCAACACATCCCCAAAGCTTTTGTTTGTGTGGAAAATCTTTAATGGTTTTCACTTCTGATTTTACATGCTACAAAATTCTGGGTTGGTGGGTTTTTATCTCCACATTTTGATTATTTCACTCCAGTTTCTTCCTGTTTGCATGTTTTCTGAGAAGAATTCAGATGTAATTCTTATCTTTGCTTTTCTATAAGTAAGATGAAGTTTTTTCCCTCTGTCCTCTTTAAATATATTTTTTTCTTTATCTCTGATTTTCTAAAGTTTTAATATGATATGGCTAGGTGTAGTTGTTTTCATTTTAATTCTATTTGGTGTTCACCGAGCTTCCTGGATCTGTGGTTTAGTGTCTGACTTTAGTTTGGGAAAACTCTTTTTTTTTCCAAAGGACCCTATATCAAAGTGATATTCAAATGTTTTCATTCCAAAATGAGGCCTTTTTTTTTTTATGAGAGAAAGAAAGAAGAAGAGAGAAAAAAGGGAGAGAGAGAACAGAATTCTTGCTCTATTGCCCAGGCTGGAATACAATCTAGGAATAAGTATTAAAAACCTCTTTTATGCCGATAATTGTACTTAACAACAGAGACAGGAAGGAATAAGGGAAGAAAATAACAAACAAACAGCCAAGCAATATTTCATTTAAGTCTGTGAAATGCTATGCAAATGCTGAAGAGTGATTTACTTCCAATTATACAGTCACTTTCAGAATAGGTGTAATATGATACTGAGAAAAATGTATGTTCTGGAGACCTGGGATGAAGAATTCTATAGATATTCACGAAGTTTACTTATTCCTGGTCTAAATTCCTTATTAATTTTCTATCTAGTCGATCCGTCGAATATTAACAGCGTGGTGTCAAGATCTCCCTCCATTATTGTGCAGGAGTCCAAGTCTCTTTATAAGTCATTTAGAACTCCTATGTATCTGGGTGCTCCTATATTGGGTGCATATATATTTATGATCATTAACTCCTGTTGTTGCATTGATTCTTTTACCATTATGTAATATCCTTCTTTGCTTCTTTTAGTCTTTGTTATTGTTAAAGTCTATTTTGTCAGAGACAAAAATTACAACTTCTGTTTTTGTTTTTTTTTTAACTCTCCATTTGATTGGTGAATCTTCCTCCATTCCTTTGTTTTGAGTCTTTGTGTGTCGATGCTTGTGAGATAAATCTGAATACAGCGTACCAATGGGTTTTGACTTTTTGTTCAATTTGCCTGTCTTTGTCTTTAATTGGGGCATTTAATCCATTTAAATTTAGGATTAATATTAATATTTGTGAGTTCTGTATTATGATTTAATGCTAGCTGTCTATTTTGCCCATTAGTTGATGTAGATTCTTCATTATGGAGATATTCTTTACATTTTGGTAAGTTTTTGGGATGACTGATACTGGTTGTTCCTTTCTGTTTGTAGTGCTTCTTTCAGAAGCTCTTGTAAAGCAGGCCTGGTGGTGATGAAATCTCCAAGTGCTTGCTTGTTCAGAAAAAATTTTTTTTCCTTCACTTATGAAGCTTAGTTTAGCAGGATATGAGATTCTGGGTTGAAAATTCTTTTCTTTGAGGATATTGAATACCGACCCCCACTCTCTTCCCTTTATGGGTAACCTGACCTTTCTCTCTAGCTGCCCTTAGAATTTTCTTCTTTATTTCAACCCTAGTGAATCTAACGATTATGTGTCTAGGAGTTGCTCTACTTGAGGAATACCTTTGTGGTGTTCTCTGGATTACCTGGAGTTCACTATTGTCCTGGCTTACTAGGTTAGGAAAATTTTCCTGAATAATATCCTGAAGAATATTCTCCAACTTGGATTCATTCTCTTCATGACATTCAGGTACACCTATCAGTCGTAAATTAGGTCTTTTCACATAGTCCCATATTTCTTGGAGACTTTGCTCATTGTTTTTTACTATTCTCGAGTCTTGTCTTCTCATTTCATTTCATTAAGTTGGTCTTCGAGCTCTAATATCCTTTCTGCTGCTTGATCAATTCAACTGTTAAAACCTGTGCATACTTCGCGAAGTTCTCGTATTGTGTTCTTCAGTTCCATTAATTCACTTATATTCCTCTCTAAATTGTCCATTCTCGTGAGCATTTCGTCAAACCTTTTTTCAAGGTTCTTAGTTTCTTTACATTGGGCTAGAACATGTTCTTTTAGCTCAGAAAAGTTTCTTATTATCCACCTTCTGAAGCCTAATTCTGTTAATGGATTGCATTCGTTCTCCATCAGGCCTTGTTCCCCTGTTGATGAGGAACTATAATCCGCTGTAGAAGGAGAGGCATTCTGATTTTCGGTATTCTCAGCCTTTTTACGCTCGTTTCTTCCCATCATTGTAAGTTTATCCACCTGTCGTTTGTAATTGCCAACTTTCAAATTAGGTCTCTGAGTGGGCGTCCAACTTGTTGATTACCAGCGGCGATATCTGAGCAACCCACTGCGCCGACTAAAACAGCGGCATTAAGATTCGTGGTGCTTTTCTGCCCGGGAATCTCCGGTCTGGCTTCCCTCTTGAATCCCTTTTTCAATCAGGTAAATAGGCGACTGCCTTCCCGGAGCTCCAAATGTCGACCAAAAGGGGACTCAGTCCCATTTACTCTGCACCGAGAACCGCTGCGCTGGGGCGCCGGCAAAACCACCACGCCGGCCGCAAGAGTCGCACTGGCGACCCGTGGGGCTCCTCCGCTGGGAATCTCCTAGTCCGTGGGCAACAAAAATTCATCTGTAAGTGTGGCGTCCTCTCGTTCTGTGTGCTTTCTCTGGGAGCTACAATCCTGAGCTGCTAGTAGTTAGCCATCTTGGATCTCTCTCTGCCTTTTTTTTTTTTTTTTGATTGGCATATTTCACTTAGCATAATGTCCTTAAGGTCCATCTGTGTTGTAGTATATATCAGAATTTTCTTTTTAAGGCAGAGTCTTGTTCCATTGTATTTGTGTATATAATGTATTAAAGTTTCTTTTATCTTGTTTCTCGCTCTCTTTCTCCTCTCTCCCTACCTCCCCAGAACCTACCACAATTTTTGGCACTTCAATGTAGTTCTGTAAATGTGTATTGTTGCGTGAATATAGATATCATGGAGGCACTGTAATGCTATGGTAAGAACTATTGGGAAACTTAGGTTTTTAGTCATGGCCCTTCTGTTGATTTTTCTCTGTGATCTTGGGTAAACACATTAGTTTGTTCATCTTATTTCAGTAAAATGTAGATGCCAACCACCTGACAAGACTTGAGGTGGTTACATGAGGTATAGAGGTTCTCATTATCAGAGCTCTCAAGAAACAAGGTTGCTTCATGGGAGCAAGCTTCATCACAATGTGAAATTAATCTCTTATAGAATTTGGCCGTACTCAAGTATTTTAGCTTCCTGCCCCAGCCTGTCCAATCTGTGGCTTTATGGAGTATGTCTCTTTTCATTCTTGGAGAATACCTGACAATACAAATTGATTTCAAGGTGAAATTATGTAACTTGCATACTTGCTTGAATGTGTGGAGCTAAGGATAAATAGGGACTTGGAGGTTAGATTAGAGAATCAGAAATGCTATCAGGATGAAAATCAAGCAGATCCTCAAAAAGAGTAACTTGAATTTCAAAAGTTATCAAGGTCCTTGGGAAAACTGATGAAATCTAGAAATGTTTTGGTAGAAATGACCTGTTTTATGATTATGTTGTGTCTACTTATCATTATCAACAGAATTTATCACTGTGCTGTTGTCTAAATTTTCAGAAGCAGTCTCTCTCCCTGAAACTCAACAGCGGATTTTTTTTCTTTGTTCATCCTAAGAGTTAGTATGGTTGCATTATAAACTGAATTTTTTAAAAAAAATAGGTCACAAGAAAGTTGAAGTTTTTCTTTTAGTTTTGTTATTTATAGTGAAATTTTTATTCCTGTTTTAAGTGAATTAACATTAAGTGGCCCTTTTCTGATATCAATTATCCTCAGGAATTGAGGATTTTCTATATGAATATTATCTGAAAGATATAATTCCTAACAAATATGAAATAGCAGTGGCTGTAAAGAATAAATGTTTTGTGAAACTATATTTTTACTGGTAATTTCTTTTCTTAACATAATGGTTGTTGAGGCTTCACACTTATCCCACAGGTATTAGCTTTGGAAACCAGAATAGGCAAACATGTTGCTTTAGGCAGGCTCATCACTTTAGGGCGTGTCTCTAAAAATATTTGATGTAGATTCATTTGGTTTATATAGAATTGATTTTATGTAGTTACGATGTATTCAGGTTTTTAAAAAACCTGGCAGAATCAATAAAATTAATTATGTACTAAAAAGAAATTTTGGAATTTGTATTTAAAATACTTAAAAAATTTGCCGGGCAAGGTGGCTCACGCCTGTAATCCCAGCACTTTGAGAGGCCAAGGTGGGCAGATCATGAGGTCAAGAGATCGAGACCATCCTGGCCAACATGGTGAAACCCTGTCTCTACTAAAAATACAAAAATTAGCTGGGCATGGTGGCGTGTGCCTATAGTCCCAGCTACTCAGGAGGCTGAGGCAGGAGAATTGTTTGAACCTAGGAGGCAGAGGTTGCAGTGAGCCAAGATTGCACCACTGTACTCTAGCCTGGCGTGTGGCGTTGGAGCGAGACTCTGTCTCAAAAAAAAAAAAAAAAAAAATTAAAAAATTCATAGATGGGGATAAAACTTGATTCACTTTTGAAAAAAGAAACTGTGCCAACCTGGGTAACATGGCAAAACTCCATATCTAAAAAATTTTAAAATTACCTGAGCATGGTGGCGTGTGCCTGTGGTCCCAGCTACTCAGGAGGCTGAGGTGGGAGGATCATTTGAGCCCAGAAATTCAAGGCTGCAGTGAGCTATGATCGTGCCACTGCATTCCAGCCCCTGGGTGACAGAGTGAGACCCCTGTCTCCAAAAAAAAAAAATAAAACAAAAAACCTTTGGCATCGTTATCAGGAAAAATGACCCAGAAGCTGCTAAGCATTAGTTCTTTATTTTGTCTAAAGTGAAAGTCCCTTTCTCTCTCCCTTTTTCCCTCCCTCTCATGCTCTCTCCTTCATCCCTCCCTGGCTTTCATCCCTAGTTAGATCTATGAGTTTAATCATAGCATCTAAAGGTTAGAGCAAATTCTAGAGATAATTTAGTTATCTATCTTCTCTACTTCTTAGATACTTGACTTTCCTCTTTAGCCAGTGTATTTGATTATCCAGTGTCTGCTTGGGACACCTTTAGTGACTAGAAACTCACTTGTGTTGAAATAGTCATTTCAATTGGAAATTTTTGTTAGAAGTTCTTTCCTAGTGCTGAGCTGAAGTATTTTCTGTTTCTCCGCATTTGATGTGATACAGATTGGTTCTAATCCTTCAACCTGACAGCCTGGATTAGTTAGGATAATCTTGGTTTTTCATCCAAAATAAACAATCTCCAAACCTCAGAAGGGTAAAAAAACCTGGTTTTCAAAAAATTCATACTTCATGATTATCTGTATGACCATTGTGGGTTCAAAAAGGTATCTTCTCTTCATAGTCGCTCAGGCACACAGGCTGAGGAGCCACCGTTTCAGATGGCAGAGGAAAATGAACTTTGGAAGGTCTTGCATAGGCAGTAATAAATGCTGTGGCCCAAAAATGACACGCGTCACTTCTACGCATAACTCTTCTGCCAGGAGTGGTGACATGACTCTAACTGAACTACAAGATGGGGTGGGAGTGGTAGGAAGTGCAAGTGTAGTTCTACCATGTGCCCAGAATGGGAGAAAGCTAGAATACTTGGTGAATGGGAATAATGACTATCAAACAGTCTTCAAGAATTTGAAGATCTATTATGTCTTTATAGTCCTTTCTTGCCTAGGATAAAAATATCTGATATTTCAACTCAATGTAATATGATTTTCAGTTCCCCAAGCATCCAGACAGTACAGTTTTTCGTTGTTGTTCCTGAAGTGTCTTGTCCAGAAGGGAACACAGTATGGAATCTGGCCGGGGTGGCTAGAAGAAACACGTTTTATCCCCTTTGGCAGTCTAAAATCAGACAGTATTAAACCTGAAAGCGTTTAAGTTAGTCCAATAACTGTTTTGTAAGTGTGGATTTCGGTTATACCTTCATGGTTTAAGTTCAAATGGGAAGACAGCTACAGATAGTAGAATACAGAGATTGATGTTTTAAGACTTGAATTCATGTCCTGACTTTCAGGAGCTGTGTTATGGAGGACACATTGCTTAGTTGTCCCGAGCTTTATCTCTGATGGATATAGCAACAGTATTGATGAAGACATGAGCTAAACTGTTTCTGTAGAGTTTATGTAAGCTGATATTAAGTATTACTAAGAAGCATTGTTTTGTTTAGTTCTGCTTAGGTTTACCACATTTATTAGCGCCTCATTAAGTGTTTAACCTGAAATAGCGGACATAACACTGCAGTCCTTGTGGGTGTAGAGCATCATCACATAAATTTTTATACTATTACTGAAAAAAGTTAAACTGATGCGCTGCCTCTCATTTGCAGGTAGGGTTCTTTCACAGTCTACTCCCGGAACTCCATCAAAGACCATAACAATATCTGAAAGTGGTGTTATTGGATCAACTTTAAATTCTACAACACAGACACCAAATAAAATAGCCATCTCACCTTTGAAATCGCCAAATAAGGTAAAAAATCGATTAGCCACAAATACCAAATATTGTGGTTAATGCGTTTATTTTCTTACTAGTCACTTCAGATACTTCAGTTTTAATACACTCCCAAGCAAGTAATAGGCATTCAGCAAATACTGGATTAATTTAGTAATCAAGGATGTCTGACAGATTAAAAAGCTTACTTTAAACACATAGTAACATAGTAATCATTCTGCATGTGAAGATGATTTCCATAGCCCATATGAATGTGGCTACAACAAAATCTTCTGAATAAAGTCTATAATGTAGGTGTTTAGTTCTTCTTTAGTTAACATTTTAGCAAAATTATTGTCTTTGTGAAAGGTACATATAGACTTACGATATGAATACAGAATGTTAAATGTAACTTTAAAAAAAATGGAGATCTGAGCTTTTGCTTGGTAACAGGATCCAGAGTACTAAAAATTGCCGTCAAATGCTTGTGGCCATGTTATCAGTGTTATGTAAGCTTGAGTACATTTTACTGGAAGCATTCAAATGCTTTCTTGTTTTACTGTCAGGTAAAGTTGTCTGACTCACTTTCCTAAAACATACAGTTGTTATCCAGCATAACATTTTGAAAAAGATATGTTTTAAAGGCCATATTATTCAGATAGAAAGCTAACCATTATTATTCTATCAGGTTTCACGCTTGTGACTCTGGAAACATACTGCCCTTTGCACCTGCCTTCTTTGATTTGTTACTGTTCATAAATAGAATAAATATTAAACATTTGCCTTATATTTTTAAAAAGTCTAGGCATTAGTTTCTTTTTTAATGAGTCTTGAATATAATGTACAAATATAATATACAGTATATTAAAGTCTAATTTTACCTGCATAATTTTTTTCCCCTAACTTTGATGAATTTGGCAGAAATTTGAGGGTAACTGTGTGCCATGCATAGTGATAGGCACTGGGGATAAAACATGAATAAGATAAGATTTTTCATTTCAAGGAGTTCAATAAGGGAGTTAGACTGAAACATCAAAAATTATCCTACAAAATTGTAATGTTCACAGATGGATTATTGACTCTGCTGTATGTTTGTCAGGGAAGGCTTATACAAAGGAGCTTATTCTTGAAAGATCTTAACCTTAAAGGTGGGTTGGACTTAGCTCTGGATGAGCAGGAAGGGCTTTCTGGATTGAGGTGATACTTTACATAAAGGTGTAAAAGTATGGCCTTTCAGGGAGCCTCATTGATTTTTGCAATGTGAGAGCCGAGGATGCTAGGGTTGGATGGACAGTTGCATTATCTTCATGGGAGTTCTGTGGCTTCTCATTGCTTCTGGGACAGTGATTCTCGCCCTTATCTGCTTATTGGGATCACTGGGAGAGTTTCAATAAATACTCATGCCTGGTTCTCATCCCCAGAGAGTCTGTTTTCAGCTCTCCAGAGTTGGCCTGGTATCAGGATTTTACAAAGCTCCCTAAGTGATTCTAATGGGTAGCCTAGATTGGGAACCATTGCTATAAGTAATATGACATTTGGATTTTAAAATATATGACTCTGGTGGCATTACAAGAGATAGTTTGGGGGAAGATAAGCCCATATTATAGGAGAGAACAGTTAGGTTAGTGATTCTCAACCTTGGCTGCGGTTAGTACTGGGGACCTCTTGAGAAAACTAATGGCAGGCCCTTACCCGACCTCATTTAAATCAGAATCTCTAGGCTGGGTCCTGTGTGTTAAATTTAATCTTTTAAATTTAAGTAGAGAATCACTCAGAGATTATTATAATACTTCATGTTTGAACTAGACTAGTATCTCAGGGGCTAGAGAGGAAGAGAGATGTGTTGAAAGAGGTTTAAGACATAATGACTGGAAATCAGTATCTTAGGGGGAGAATCTAGGGTGACTCCTGTATTTCTGACTTGAATAACAGGGTAGATGGCAGCACTGTGGACCAATTTGACTGGTATATGGTTTATACCTGATGACATACGAAATAGCAACTGGCTTTATTTTTTCCCATCCTTGACTTTAGCCCTGCCATATTGGACCTTCCTTTCTTGCCTCTTGGCAAAGTTTCACATTTAACTATAAGAACAAGCCTTGTTTTGGTGGTTAAAATTCACAGGTGTGAGATATAGTCAAAATCTCACATTGAGTTGAAAGATTTTCTACCTCGCAGGTGAGATCTAACCATGGCTCAGGGACCTGCAGTGGAGAAGAGGAGCATGATCTGTTTTCTTCACTCTTCTGCCTCCTCTTCCTTTCTGATTTTGGCTTCTGATCAATAGGAAGATTAGAGGAGAAAGGACAAGGTTTTGTTTGACTGAGTCTATTGTAATCCAGCTTCTGGTACCCTCTGTGTGACAGGTGTCCAAATGTGGACTTAGAGAGATGTTCACTCAGGATGGTTTTTTTTGGAGCCCCTCCTTTGGGTTGTGTCCACATTGCCAAGTTCCTTGTCAGGGGTATGATGTACCCTCCAGCTGTCTTTTGCAGCCTCCCTTTATCCTGTAGTCTACGCCTGGCACTGCTGAGTGCCTTTACTCCAGAAAATAAATGGCTTTGGCAGGGTTCCATTAAGATGTCTTAGCCCTTCTGCAGCATCTACTTGGGCAGTGGGAAACCTCTAGAACCCAGTAATAGAAGTGCAGCTTGCCTAACTGCTGTCCTCTAAGCCTTTGCCCTACCATTGTGACAGCTGCAGCCATCTTCTTTCTTACAGAATTTTCCAGGCTGGGACCAGTTGCTGTGTTCACATAGTCTCTGAATAAACTCCTGAGGATATCTGTCAGGTTATCCCAGGAACTCTCACTGCATTTAGTTCTGGTGGTTAGAGCAAGATACAATTAAGTTTCTTTATCTTAATAAGTTGCTAGCCAAAGATTCAGATGTCAGGGCTGGGTGTCGTGGTTCATGCCTGTAATCCCAGCACTTTGGGAGGTTGAGGTGGGCAGATCACCTGAGATCAGGAGTTCGAGACCAGCCTGGCCAACATGGTGAAACCCTGTCTCTACTAAAATTACAAAAATTAGCTGGGCGTGGTGGCGCATCCCAGCTACTTGGGTGGCTGAGGTAGGAGAATTGCTTGACTTGGGGATGTGGAGATTGTAGTGAGCCAAGATTGTGCCACTGCACTCCTGCATGGGTGACAAAATGAGACCCTATCTCTAAAAACACACAAAACCAAAAAAGCAAAGATTCAAATGTCAGTTTCTCCTTGCAGTTGTCACCTAGTCTGTCTTAGAGGGTTTTTGGTTTGTTTTTTTTTTTTCTCACCGAGATGTAAAGCCCTAGCATTCTTCATGTTTGCAAACTCTCTTCTATTTCTGGTCTTTCTTTTTTTAATAGACAGGAGGTGGAAGATAGGGATACCATCTTATAAGTAGTCTGGCACGGATGTCTTTTTCAGAGTGTGGGGGAGTTTCTCGTTTTTTGTTTGGCTTTGGGGCCCCACTTCAGCCACATTCTGAGAGTAGAAAATATCCCATACCCATTTCATACTAGAATATAGCAGGACTATAGGCTTGGGCAGAGAGATGTTTAGGTCTTAGATATTTTTGTCATTGAAGGACCCACAAATTATCTAGACGAGGAGGTCCATTGTGAAACTGAATGTAGGCAGTGACTAAAACTATGGTTATAGATGAAATCACCCAGGGGGGCATTAGATTGTATGTAGAGTGAAAAGAAAAGCAGGACTGAACCATAGAGTATTAAAGTGTTAGTGGAAGAAAAGGAGCCAGTGGGAGAAAATAAATGGTGAGGGAGGTAATAGTAGAAACTAAACAAAATGTGAAGGGAAGATGATTTCAAGAAGGATACTGGGCCATAATTTCAAATGTCATAGAAAAGCCAATTATGAAAATGACTAAAAAGTGAGAATTTGCTGGAGATCTCCTTGTTCCTATTGATAGAGGCCAAAAGGAAAGCTGAAGCACTCACCCTTCCCTACCCACTAGCACTCACAGTCTGACTGCTATCTGCCTTGAGTCTGCTGAGACTCCTCCCATTATTTATCTTTGTTGATATTGGGTACCCTCAAACCACCCAGACTCTTAAATCACCTTTCATCTCCCACATCTAATCTCCTTAAGTCTGTTCCTATCTTCTGACCACTTTTCCACTTGAAATCCTTCCATTGTGCCTTCTCTGGAGTTCATAATCAAAATAATAATTCCCTAAATTCACAACCTTTTCATTGAATGTTCCTTTTATCTTCTTGCTCTAATGGATACCTGGCTCTCCCTGAGGACACTGCTTCTCCTGCAAACCTATTAAGGGATGGCTCTTTTTCTCCTTCAGCTCTTATACCTCCAGGCCTAGAAACCTAGGCATTTCCCAGGATTATTGTCATTACAATTTCAGACAGTTTTCACTCCCTCCTCCAGCTTTGAATCTAATGTTACTAGGTTTGTTTTTGGGAAATCAAGCATGACTACTGTTTTCTGAATTTACTTGATATTGTAGTTGTCTCTTATTACAGGACAGATTTCTTGCATTATATTTATTTTCTAAAGTAATCCTCTGTTTTC
This sequence comes from Cacajao melanocephalus, assembly GCA_963573385.1. Lineage (NCBI taxonomy): Eukaryota > Metazoa > Chordata > Mammalia > Primates > Pitheciidae > Cacajao > Cacajao melanocephalus. The sequence goes on along the minus strand of CAUYLG010024454.1, from coordinate 3,126 downwards.
TTCAATATTTATTAGATATGCAACTAAGCATTAAACTAATAAAAATGTGATTCTGTTTGGTTTATTCTTAATTAGATTTTAGCAATGCTGTTATCTTTTACTTCCTGACCTTTAATGTGACTTTTGTAATCTTATTCTTAGACTCTTTTTTTTTTTAAGAAGCATTTTCTTTTTAATTGCATTTTAGGTTTTGGGGTACATGTGAAGAACATGCAAGATTTTGCATCGGTACACACGTGGCAGTGTGATTTGCTGCATTCCTCCCCATCACCTATATCTGGCATTTCTCCCCATGCTATCTCTCCCCAGCTCCTCACCCCTCGCTGTCCTTCCCCTATTTCCCCCCGACAAACCCCAGTGTGTGATGCTCCCCTCCCTGTGTCCATGTGTTCTCATTGTTCAACACCCGCCTATAAGTGAGAACATGCGGTGTTTGATTTTCTGTTCTTGTGTCAGTTTGTGGAGACTGTTGGTTTCCAGGTTCATGCATGTCCCTACAGAGGACACGAACTCACCATTTTTTATGGCTGCTCTTAGACTCTTAATATCATTTTTTACATGACTTTTTTCAATTTATGTCAGAAAGACAGGCAGCTCTTTCAAAATTTTTCTATAAGAAAAAATATATTTTTAAAGACAGAGTCTCACAGTTGCCCAGGTTAGAGTGCAGTGTCACAGTCTTGGCTCACTGCAACCTCTGCCTCCCAGGTTCAAGCGATTCTCCTGCCTCAGCTTCCCCAGTAGCTATGCCACGATAATATTTTTAGTAGAGATGGAGTGTCACCATGTTGGCCAGGCTGGCCTCAAGTGATCCACCTGCCTTGGCCTCCCAAAATGCTGGGATTACAGGCTGGAGCCACTGCGCCTGGCCTTTTAAATTTTTTTCTTACTCATTTAACAGCAAGCTCGTCTTTAACAAAGTAGCTTGACATCCACAAATCTATCTATCTAATTCACAATAATAGAAAAAGGAGAATTTGATGACAGTCTTAATATATGCAGAAGAATCCTGATAATATCCAACCTCCATTTTGGTTGAAATATTTGAACCCACAAAAAATAGAAGGACACTTTCATAATTTGAAAAGGGAGAAAGTATATCAAACTTTGTATAATGGTACAGTGTTGAACAAGGATACCCACTTTCAATACTTGTTTAATTCTACTGTAGGTCTGAGTTAGTGCAGTAAGGCAAGAAAAAGGAATAAGTGGCTCGGCATGGTGTCTCAAACCTGTAATCCTTTGGGAGGCCGAGGCGGGTGGATCACTTGAGGTCAGGAGTTCGAGATCATCCTGGCTAAGATGGTGTGAAACTCCGTCTCTACTAAAAATACAAAAATTAGCCGGCTGTGGTAGCGTGAACCTGTAATTCTGGCTACTCTGGAGGCTGAGCTCAGGAGAATCACTTGAATCTGGAAAGCGGAGGTTGCAGTGAGCTGAGATTTTGCCACTGCACTGTAACCTGGGCCACAGAAGGAGACTCCCATCTCGGAAAAAAAAAAAGAAAGAAGAATAAGTGTATAGAGGTTAAAAAGAAGGTTAAAAAAAGTCATAATTCACATATTACTTTATTATATACATATACAATTAAGAAATTTACTATTGAACTATTAGAATTAATGCATCGATTTAGCAAAATGATTGGATACATGGTCAATATAAAAATACTTTAAACACTTTATATTTAATCATTGATATGATTGGATTTAAATCTTCCACCTTAGTAGTTTTTTCTGTCCCATCTTTATGTTCTTAACTGTTTTCTGCCCTTTGTTATTTGAAATTTTTCATGATTCTATTTTATCTCCACAATTGGCTTGTTATAATTACAAAAGGTTTTTTTTTTAGTGGTTGCTCTAAAACCAAATATACATTTTAACTTATCATAGTCTACTTTCTAATTTATATTACTCAGTGTAGAGTAAGAACCTTACAATAGAGTGTTTACACTTTCTCCCTCCTGCTCTGTATGCTATTGTGGTTAAACAGTTTACTTTTACATGTTATAAATTCCATAATCCATTTCACTGTTTTAGCTTTAGACAAAATTACCTTGTGAAGCAACTGAAAATAAGAAGTCCATTCTTTGCTTTCATTTTAACCGTTTCTACCTAATTCCTTGCTTTGGTTAGGTCCACATCTCAGACTGGTGTCTAATTAACCTCTGAAGAACTTTTTTAAATGTTTCTTTTAGTGAAAGACTAGTGACAATAGATTCTCTCAGCTTTTGCTTGTTTGAAAAATTTGTATCTTGCCGTTATTTTTAGAAGATATTTTCAATGGATAAAGAATTGATAGTTTTTCTTTTAGTACTTTAAAGATGTCATTCATTGCCTTCTGGATTGCATTGTTTGGCAAGAAGTATAATCTTAAGTTTTAATATTTTTTTCTTTGTATATAATGTCTTTTTTTTCTGTTTTCAAGATTTTATCTTTTTTTTTTTTAGAACAAAACTGGCATATTTCTATTAGATTACCTGATACAGAAGATAATATGGTATGGATGAATAGTATGACTGACAAATAATACAAATATATTTTATTGGAAATAAACACAATGCATACACGGCTCAATGGGTCACTTGGAAACAAACTGTTGCTTGACTATATTACTGAGCAAAAACAAAACTGAAGCACAAACATCTTTCTTTTTTTTTTTTTTTTTCTTCCAGAGATGGGGTTTCACCATATTGGTCAGGCTGGTCTCGAACTCCTGACCTCAGGTGATCCACCTGCCTCAGCCTCCTAAAGTGCTGGGATTACAGGCGTGAGCCACCACGCCCAGCCACACCTTTCTTTTTTGACATATATCTGGTGATAGGTAGGAAGACACTACTTGGTTTTTTTAAAAACTGACCTTCCCTTAAGGCCTGGTCATAGAAGTGTAAACAATGTAAATGAATCTACCATTACCAGTTGTCATATCATATCTGTGTCACCTGTGTATTCTGAGATTAAATATACCTGCCAATATACCTGGGAAAGTTTATTTTATCACAGTTACACTTGAGTTCTTGGCAGGCAGGACAGAGGAAGAGTAATTTGAAATAAGTTTTACATCCTATTTAGAAGAAATCACTAGTATTTCCTTAAATAACAGGTTACAATAGAAAGATACTGCCTGGAA
>CAUYLG010024453.1:0-17647 GCA_963573385.1 Cacajao melanocephalus | reverse complement strand
GAGACAACAGATGCTGGAGAGGATGTGGAGAAATAGGAACACTTTTACACTGTTGGTGGGAGTGTAAATTAGTTCAACCATTGTGGAAGACAGTGTGGCGATTCCTCAAGGACCTAGAAATAGAAATTCCATTTGACCCAGGAATCCCATTACTGGCTATATATCCAAAAGATTACGAACATTCTATTATAAAGACACATGCACACGTATGTTCATTGCGGCATGTTTACAATAGCAAAGACCTGGAACCAACCCAAATGCCCATCAATGATAGACTTGACAAGGAAAACGTGGCACATACATGCCATGGAGTAATATGCAGCCATAAAAAACCATGAGTTTGTGTCCTTTGTGGGGACATGGATGAATCTGGAAACCATCATTCTCAGCAAACTGACACAAGAACAGAAAATCAAACACCACATGTTCTCACTGATAGGTGGGTGTTGAACAATGAGGACACATAGAGACAGGGAAGGGAGCATCACACACTGGGGTCTGTTGGGGCTAGGGGAGGGACAGCACAGGGTCCGGAGCTGGGGATGCAGGGGTAACATGGGGAGAAATGCCAGATATAGGTGACGGGGGGATGGAGGCAGCAAACAACCTTGCCATGTATTTACCTATGCAACAGTCCTGCATGATCTGCACATGTACCTCAGAACCTAAAGTGCAATAAAAAAATAAATAAGATATAATAAAATTAAAAGAAAAGAAAAGAAAAATTAAAATATTAGCTGGGTGAGGTGGCACACACCTGTAGTCCCAGCTACTCAGGAGGCTGAGGTGGGAGGATCTCTTGAAGCCGGAAATCTCTTGAGGCTGCAGTAAGCCGTGATCATGCCACCACACTCCAGCCTGGGTGACAGAGTGAGGCTCTCTCTCTAGAAAAAAAGTAAATAAAAACATCATTATTTTAAAAAAGTGCCTTTGTGTTCATTATCTATTTTCAGTCTCACAGCAACCCCAGGATGTAGGCAGGCATTATTACACTCAATTTACTGATGGAATTCAGAGATTCATATACAGAGTCAACAAAAATATATTGAGGACCTGTTACATTCCAGGCATACTGATAGGTACTCTCCCATGTTAGAGAAGTTAAGTTAGTTTTCCAAAATCATCTTTGTTGTTAAGTGGCAGAGTCTGCACTCCAACTCAGATCATCTGATTTAGGAACCAAGGGCTCAAACACTACTATCTTTAGGTCAGTCTAATTCCTCTCCTGGGGGTATTTGCATTTGATTTTTCCCTTTCTTTTGTGGAATGAAATATTTTGTTTTATGTTAAGGTCTCACGAGCGGGTGTACCAAAAAACACTGGGTGCAGGCTACAAGCCTAAGCTTTATTTAATGCAGTGGTTCTCAGCACTGGATGTAAAATAACATCACCTGGGGAGTTAGAAAACAATGACCCACATTCTGGCCCCCTAAGAAAGTGTAATTAAATCAGAGTCTCTGGCAGTGGAGCCTGAGAAAAAGTTTTTTATTTCTTTTGAAAAGTTAATTCTAATGCGCAGTCAGGGTTGAGAACCACATTGCTCTAGCAGAAAATTCAGTGACCGAACATTTTAACGTAGTCAATTCAACTTTTCTAGAGACTGGTCCTAGCAAATACCAAGAGAATTCAGTGAGGAAAAAGGAAGAGGAGGAAAGAAATATCTTAGAAATGTCATTTGTTCAATCTGATTTAGTAGTGCAAGTAAGTTGAACAGCAGTTGACGGAAGTAAATCATTAGAGATGAAGAACCAGGAAAGAGAAGGACATGGATCCCACTTTGAGGTTGGGAGAGGGATGGCAGACACTTCTTTCTTACCTCATAAGAGCAGACACTAAAACCCCTATTCATTCATTTATTACTAGATCAAATATTTACTGAGCATCTAGTATGTGCCAGATACTAGGTACTGTCAATATAGCAAGCCAGATACAGATACAGACATTAGACTCACGGAATTTTCATTCTAGTTGTGAGTGTAGAGGAATGAATGGTTCTGCTGTGGTGCCCTGGTGACCTTGAACACCTTCACATATGTCACACAGCCAAGGTTCAACCATGGTCTGACAAGTCTTGGAGGAATGCCCTGTGATCTCTCTGGTATATGGCAAGAAAAGAAATATTGGGATACATTGTCACAGGTCATTTCTCATTTGCCTCCTTATCTTGTTGGAGGGTGCCATGAAGTAGCTTCTCATATGCCTTCCTGGCTCCAGTGAAACATAGAGCTTTGTACCATCACACACACACACACACACACACACACACACACACACACACACAGAGCCCACTTCAGTAGAGCTGTAGCATAAACTGCTTGGCTATAATTTGGAGTTGGCTTCTGCACACCAGAGTGACCCATTGCTTGTGTCATCTGTCATCTGGCCTCTCCAATTCAATGTCATCCTATGGGATTAGGGACATCACGCTGCTCTTGTTCTGCTGCCTGTGTTAGTAATAAACTGTATCCATTTGGGGTCATTGTCTTCTTATTGGCTGAATCTATGGAAGTCTGCTAAGCCAGTCTAGCAGCCAACAGTGCACTGTTGCTTAGGGGTCTTGACTGTTTGATAAATTAGGACAGATCTGATCCATGTCAGTTAGATGGAAAAACAGAATTATTTCAAATTGTGATAAATACAATGAACATTAAAATGTCAATTCTATGTGAGCTTAGAAATCACCTAAACATGGTGGGCACCTGTAGTCCCAGCTACTGGGGAGGCTGAGGCAGAAGAATCGCTTGAACCCAGGAGGCAGAGGTTGCAGTGAGCTGAGATTGGGCCACTGCACTCCAGCCTGGGCAACAGAGCAAGACTCTGTCTCAAAAAAAAAAAAAAAATAAATAAAAAAAAAATAAAGAAATCACCTAAACACTGGGGAGAATGTTTGTGCAGGTTTAATAGAAGAATTTCAATAACAAATGTAGAAGAAATGAGAAAAACACAAAATCATTGGACAAACACCATAATTGTGGACAAAATGGATGCTAAAATTAGTGAGAGAAAGTTTGAGAAGAAATAGGGTTTCAAAGTATCTCTTCCATGATATTTACTAATTACAAGGAAAAAAGTGGTAACTTTTCAGTAGAGAAACTCAGCCCCCTCCGTTTGAGTGGGAACATACAAGAGACAGGAAATAAATGAATGGAGTCCTGGCCCAGGTGAAGCAGGAGCAGCGGGGAACAAACCTTTTAAATACTGGACTGAGGAAGGAAGTGGCTTTTTATTCAGCCAGGAGCTGCGGGGGGTGACAGCCTCATTCACTGAGCTCCTGGAGCTGCAGCTTCTCTCCCTGTTTACAGGCTTACAATGCTGAAGGGGAAACTGAGGCGGAACGATCTCATTGTCCATTTGCTGGACGTCCCACCTTACAATCTTTTGGCTTCATTGATTTGCTAATTCATACGCAGCACGAGTGGGGACCAGCAGGGGAGGGGGCTTACAGAGATAAGACAAAAGCAACAAGCTGTTTGTTGGCAGAGGTGTTTCTAGGAGGGAGCCTGGTCAGTGGAGACGTGGGGGCGTGAACCAGTGCCAGGCTCCAGCCGGCAGGGATAACATTCATTTGCAGCTCTTTCAAGGTTAACAGATAGCAGAGATGCTGGGAACAAAAAAGGGAGTCATTTCCCCAGTTCTTTGGTATCTTATTTTATTTTTCCTTCTTTACCCTCCTTCCCATCTGGAAGTGGGGGAGGGAGGAGGTGAAATAGAAGGAGGCAAGGGGGTCTCCCCTCTCACAGGAACAGGCCATTGTGGGTCTGCTGGGTCTATGGACTTATCTGATGGTCATTTCCCTAGTTCCAGAATGTATAACTGGACTGGCCAAACCGGGAAGTTGGCAGAACCCCTATGTTGATTCCTTGAACAGTAGAGTAAGATCTGTTGTAGAAGGAAGGGCAAGAAAAAGCCTCAGAAATTTCTCATCCCCTCCTACCAAGATAGTATGTAAAAAATTAATAAAATTGACAAACCACATCACATCCCGGGAAGAATTGCAGAATTTAGTCCTTCAAAGACTTATGTAATGCAGTCTTCATCAGATACCTATTTAATTCACCAGTGTGGCTCCTGAGAAAACTAGATACATCATAGCAAATGACAATGAAGTACCACAAATTTAACTAAGTAGTAGTAACAACTGTAAAAGCTGTGTTAGATGTCATATCTTTACTAAAGTAGATTAATAGACATGCATATAAGGCTGTTGATCAAGTGGATGTTTTATTTTCCACACCCCTTAGAAGGTGGATCAGAAACAGTTTGCATTTACATGTTATGGACATCAGCACATGTGGTGAACGCTGTAATGGGGCACCCAGATTTCCCTTCAGCAATGAAGATGTTATTACTCTCGCTGCTAAAAGCACATCTAGAAGATGGCCTTTGGGTGCCAGTTCTCTTTAGCAATTACCTCACCTGAAGAAAACTGCCTCACCCAATTGATACCTCATACCTCTTTCCAAGGGCAGCCCACGCCCAGTGATTAGTCAATGTAGGGATATAAAGGCCCAGCCCTCTTAACCTAATTTGGGACAAGCAGTCATTGTAGTTCCAGAGACTCCCATGGGGTTGGCTGAGGCCTTCGTTGGAACTGCATCATGGCTTCACTTCTCCCTTTGACCATTCCTCTTCCTTTCACCTCCTTTCCACAAGTGTTGATCCCAAGGGGGACTCCCTAATAAACATCCTGCACACTGGTCTCCATCTCAGGGTCTGTTTCTTGGGGAACCCAGGCTCTGTGACAGTTGGTGCCAAGAGTGATCTGAGAAAGCAGGTACCTTAATGGGATTTTGGATCTGGATCAACCACTGCCTAGATGACATCGAGGACATCGTTACTGTTGGTAGGTGGAACACTGATATTCCCTGACATAGGTAGCAGTGCAGGCAAAAGTTTCATTGGTGGAAGGGGATATAGTGGCTATTGGGATATATTAGGCATTTGAGAAATATGGGGAGAATAGTAATCTTAAAAAAGATGGAATTTGGAAGCTATTCTTAAGTTTGATTGCTACTCTGAACAAAGATAACACAAAGCTGAAAGTGATTAGCAATTTAAAGTTAAGCGTGAAATCCATGGAACCTATTTGGTAGCGTATAAAGAGGCTCTTACTGCTTGCAGCAGGATAACAGAGAAAGCTAAGGACCAGGTCTAGGACTTAATCGTCAGAGTAGTCAAGCTCCAAATGTGGCTAACATATCAACTAAGACAAATGTACTATGCCAAGGTCAAGGGTGTGTTTGAAAAAGAAAGAGACCCTGACACATGGGATAGGGAATGTCTGGGCCTGAAAATCTTGAATTCCCAGATTTCCCTGAGACCTCTGAGCTTGTAGAAGTGGCCTGCACCTCCCTATTAAGAGCCAGCATGCTCTATTTGCTTGAAGACAATACAGAGGCCTCTCTCTTGCAAGACGACACGTGCCTGCACCCCCTCCTCCTGGACATACGGTTGGATTTAACTAGGGTTAAATCACAATGTAACCCACCTGAGGACATACTTTGCCTGCTAAGATGAGAAATAGATAATACTCTGAAACTGCAGCATCTAGTCAATATGTACTAGCAGGAACTGGGAAGTAGGCATGGGCAAGAATTTTGAGAATGCTGATTTTTTTACTTTATGATAGTGCAAAAGCTGTATGCATTAAGTAGAAACAGTACTTTAAGTACCTATACATCTGATATGGTTAGGCTTTATGTCTCCGCCCAAATCTCATCTTGAATTGAAATCCCCAAAATCCCAATACTCCCCACGTGTCAAGGGTGGAGGCAATTAAATCATGGGGGCAGTTTTCCCCATGCTGTTCTCGTGATACTGAGTCAGTTCTTATGGTATTTGATGGCTTTATAAGGAGGTCTTCCCCCTTCTCTCGGCACTTCTTTTTCCTGCTGCCAGGAAAAAGAAGGAGGTGACTTGCTTCTCTGCCTTCTGCTATGATTGCAAGTTTCCTGAGGCCTCCCCAGCTATGCTGAACTGTGAGTCAATTAAAGCTCTTTCCTTTATAAATTACCCAGTCTTGGGCAGTTCTTTATAGCAGTATGGAAACAGACTAATACAACATCCATTCTGTTTTTTATTCTTACTTTCAGTACCATATTCAATAAGTTACGTGAGCTATTCAACACTTTATTATAAAATAGATTTTGTGTTAGATGACTTTTGTCCAAGTGAGGGCTAAAGTAAGTGTTCTGAGCACATTTAATGTAGGGTAGGCTAGGCTATGAGGTTAGGATGTTTAGGTGTATTAAGTGCATTTTTGACACAATATTTTCAACTTATGATAGGTTTATTAGGATGTAACCCCATCATGAATCAAGGAGCATCTTCACTTTAGAGTATATGCCCAAAAAATAGAAAGTAAGGACTCAAGGAGGTATTTCTACAACCCAAGGTCATAGCAGCAGTGTCCACAATAGCCAAAAAGTAGAAACAACCCCAATGTCCATTTGTGGAGGAATGGGTAAGCAAAATGTGGTATATGCATACAATGCAATGTTATTTAGCCTTAAAAAGGGAAGAAATTCTGACAGCATGGATGAAACTTGAGAGGGCTTTATGCTAAGCAAAATAAGCCAGTCATAAAAGAACAAATACTGTATGCTTTCTTTTTCTTTTCTTTTTTCTTTTTTTGAGACAGAGTCTCACTCTGTCGCCCAGGCTGTAGTGCAGTGGCACGATCTCAGATCGCTGCAACCTCTGCCTCCTAGGTTCAAGTGATTCTCCTGCCTCAGCCTCCAGAGTAGCTGGGATTACAGGTGCCTGCCACCATGTTTCACTAATTTTTGTGTTTTTAGTAGAGATGGGGTTATACTATGTTGGCCAGGCTGATCTCAAACTCCCGACCTCAGGTAATCTACCCGCCATGGCCTTCCAAAGTGCTGGGATTATAGGCGTGAGCCACTGCACCTGGCCATGATTTTGTTTATATGAGGTACGTGGAGACAGAAAGTAGAATAACAGTTGCCAGGGGTAGAGAAGGGGGTAATGAGTAGTTATTGCATAATGGAAACAGAGTGTTAGTTATGCAAGACGACAAGAGTTCTGGAGATGGATGGTGGTGACAGTTGCACAATAATGTGAATGTTTTTAATGCCACTAAATTGTACACTTAAAAATAGCTAAGATGAGCCAGACCTGGTGTCATGTGCCTGTAGTCCCAGCTACTCAGGAGGCACAGGTGGGAAGATCCTTTGAGTCCAGGAGTTTGAGTATAACCTGGGTAATATAGTAAGAGCCTGTCTTTCAACAAACAGTCAAAAAACATTTAAAGATGGCTAAAATGGTACATTTTATGTTATGTGAATTTTACAGCAATTTTTTAAATGTTAAAAAATTAAGTCTCATTCTTATGGGCCCTATATTTTAAAAGGCATACAATACTAAAGTAACAAAATAATAAAACAAAATTATGTATATCCAACACAATGTAAAGTTTCTATTTATTCCTCCGTCCCCTGGACTTTTTTCCTCTTACCAAAGGTAATATCAGTTTGGAATGATCCTCCCAATTAATTAATTATCATGAAGCATGGGTGGAGAAATGAGCTGAGCTAGTGGGAATAGTTTAGATAAGCTTGACTATCTCGAGGAAGTGGTTAGATTTAAATAGCAATTAGGAATATTTTCACTAAAGGAAAAGTAGAATATTGAGGTAAGATAGGAGTACGTGGCAAACACAGATGTGAGTGTTTGGATAAATTAGGAGACTGAAGAGATGAGGCAAGAGACTTAAGTCAAGGTCTTAATGTACAATATTGGAAATTACAATCAAAATGCCTAAACTCAAGGGGTGCACTTAGGAATGATATATTAATACATACACAGGTCTAAGAATCATCTTTATTGAACTCATTTCCTGTAGGGCTTTTCTGAAAGAACACTGTGCTCTTTCCTAAGCTTATTTTTCTTTGTTCTGATTGTCATTCCGCCCTTACTCCCTATGTTTATTGCCAAGACCTAGGAGGCAAAAAATAGGCAAGAGCGCATGTCACAGTCCATGACTGGACAAGCTGTGTGACTCAGGAAGCCAAACAAAGGTCGGGGCATGGAAACCTGCCTTGCTTGCGCTCTTAAGCAAATGAATGGGTCAGTTGGCCTATTTGTTACAAAAATTTATCTGTTTACGTGGCAATGTACACTTTGAAATTGTTCTTTTCTACATGATCTTATGCTGATTCTACTTCCATTATACCACTGATTTTATTCTGACTTGTATTATAATTATTTACAATTTGAGGATGCAAAATGGTATTGTATAGGACACTTCTATCCTATAGACATGCCTCATTTGGCTAACACAAGTTCACATTAAAAAATAGTTGCCAATATTTCAAAAATAGGGAGGTTCATAAAAAAATATGCATTCCTGATTTCTCCTGGAAAAACGAAATCTGGTAACAACTGACGAACTGAGCGGTAGCTGCCCTTATTATAATATCAACTTGATGTTGAACCTGAAAGTTGGTTACCATTTTTCATGGAACTGACATTGTTATTCTTACAGTGACATTAAGAAAAAAGTGAGATTCTTTTCTGTGCCCAGTTTTAATAAAAATTGGGAAGCAAAAGATAGAGTAAGGGGAGAGGACTGTTGTGCTTTAAAAATTGAACGATAGAGATGGGTTAAAAAATAGGTGAGGTTAAAAATGGAGAGCTTAGGCAAAACTGCTGAGAAGGCAGAGTGACAAACACAAGGAGGTAGTTAGGTCACTTCTCTTACCAGTCTTCCCACGGGGGACATCCCTCCTAGGGCATACTGTTCTGCCTGTCTGCCTTCGATTGACGTTTTCATTGAGCATCTACATCCTATCAGTCATTGGGGAGGCCATGGTGAACAATGCAGATATAGCCTCTGCTCTCATGGAGCTCACAATTGAATGGGAGAGTCAGACATTAATAAATACCATGAGCGAAGATAGGAAAGTGCTAGAAAACAAACACTAAAGAAATTTTTCCTAATTTAGAAGATCAGGGAAGTCCTCCTAGAGGAAGTGACACTTAAAATGAGCCCTGAAGAGTAAGTAGGAATTAGTTAGGCAAAGAGGAGGGGATCAAGTTTTACAGGCCAAAGGAATAGCATGTGCAAATATCACAAAACAGGCAGGTATGTGGGACTACCGTAGATCTGACAGAGGCCAAGTGGCTATTGTTAGAGAATAGAGAGAGTAGCTGGAAGGGTTAACAAGGCCATACCATGAAAGGCCTCAGAGGCTGTAGAAAGGACTTGTATCTTCAGAGCAGTGAGAGTGACCAAAAAGTTTTAAGAAAAATCTCCATGATTTGAATTTTGCTTTAACTTTTGCTTCAGCCACCCAGCAGTGAGCTGTTATCCACAGTCATCATTCTCGTGTGTGTGTGTGTGTGTGTGTGTGTGTGTGTGTGAGAGAGAGAGACAGGGTCTCACTCTGCCACCCAGGCTGGTGTGCAGTCTAGTACAGACTATGTGGCTTAAACAACAGAAATTAATTTTCTCACAATTCTGGAGACTAGAAGTCCAGGATCAGCAGGGTCTCAGCAGGGTCTCAGCAGGGTTGCTTTCTTCTGAGGCCTCTTTCCTTGGCTTGCAAGCAGTTGTCGTCTCCTTGTGTCTTCACATAGTCTTCCCTCTGGGTATGTCTATGTCCTAATCCCCTCCATCTATAAGGCCACCAGTCAAAGTGGATTAGGATCCACTCTAGTGTCCTCATTTTAACTTAATCGCCTCTTTAAAAGCTCTATTTCCACATATAGTTACTCTCTGAGGTACTGAGGGTTGGAAGTTCAATATATAAATTTAGTGGAGGTTGTTGGGGGGCACAATTCAGTCCAAAACAATAAATCATGTGTACTAGAAGCATCTGTGGTGCTTGTTAAGAATGTTATTCCTCCTGTGCTCCATCTCAGAGTGACAGTGACTTAGAATCTACTTGTCATAAGTCTGAGGTTACATAGGTTGTTCAGCTCCAGAAGCCCTCAGATTGGCAAGACTTCACTAGTTCATTCTGCTCCAATTAACCTCTTGGCACAGGTCAGGCCCTGGAATATGTACAATATCTGCTTTGTAACCCTGGATATATATTCCCATCTAGCTCTCACAAGAGCAGAAGCCATGTACTACTGTCCACTCCGGTTTTGGCTGTTTTAAATGTATCTCACATTTTCACATATGTGGGAACATCAATAATAATACCAATAGTAATGTTAATAGAAATACTATTCAACATTTATTGAATGCTACTGTATTTCAGGAATTATATTAAGTATTTTATAGCATCTCATCTAATATTTACAACAAAGTTATGGGGACAGGTATAGTTGTATTAGATCATTGTCATGCTGCTATAAGGACATACCCAAGACTGGGTAATTTATAAAGAAAAGAGGTTTAATTGACTCACAGTTCTGCAGGGCTAGGAAGGCCTCCGGAAACTTATAATCATGGCAGAAGGGGAAACAAACACATCCTCTTCAAAAGGTGACAGGAGAGAGAAGAATGAGAATCAAGTGAAGGGGAAGCCCCTTATAAAACAATCAGATCTTGTGAGAATTTACTTGATATCATGAGAATAGCATGGGAAAAACTGACAGTGTGATTTTTTTACCTTCCACAGGGTCCCTCCCATGACACGTGGGGATTATGGGAGCTACAATTTAAGATAAGATTTGGGTGAGGACACAGCCCAACCATATCATTCCAGCCCTGGTTCCTCCCAAATCTCATGTTCTCACATTTCAAAACACAATCATGCCCTTCCAACAGTCCCCCAAAGTTTTAACTCATTTCATCATTAACTCCGAGTCCAAGTCTGAAGTCCCATCAGAGACAAGGCAAATCCCTTCCACCTATGAGTCTGTAAAATCAAAAGCAAAGTTAGTTACTTTCTAGATACAATGGGGCTACAGGCATTGGGTAAATACATCCATTTCAAATGGGAGAAATTGGCCAAAACAAAGGGGCTACAGGCCCCATGCAAGTTTGAAATCCAATAGGGGAGTCATTAAACCTTAAAGTTCCAAAATGATCTCCTTTGACTCTGTGTCTTATATCTAGGGCATACTGATGCAAGAGGTAGGCTCCAATGATCTTGGGCAGCTCTGCCTCTGTGGCTTTGTAGGGTACAACCCCAATTCCAGCTGCTTTCATGGGCTGGCATTGAGTGTCTGCAGCTTTTCCAGGTGCACAGTGCCAGCTGTTGGTGGATCTACCATTTTGGGGTCTGGAGGACTGTGGCCTTCTTCTCACAGCTCCACCAGGCCATGCCCCAGTGGGGACTCTGTGTGGGGGCTCCAACCCCACATTTCCCTTCTGCACTGCCCTAGTAGAGGTTCTCCATGAGGGTTCCATCCCTGCAGGAAACTTCTGCCTGTACGTCCAGGCATTTCTATACATTCTCTGAAATCTAGGCAGAGGTTCCCAAACCTCAGTTCTTGATTTCTGTGCACCCACAGGCCCAACACCATGTGTAAGCTGCCGAGGCTTGGGCCTTGCACCCTCTGAAGCAATGACCTGAGTTACATGTTGGCCCCTTTTAGCCACAGCTGGAGCTGAAGCAGCTGAGATGCAGGGCACCATGTCTCAGCCTGCATAAAGCATGGGGCCCCTGGGCCCAGCCCATGAAGCCATTTATCCCTCCTAGACCTCCAGGTCTGTGATGGGAGTAGCTGCCATGAAGACCTCTGACCTGTCCTAGAGACATTTACCCATTGTCTTGGTGAATAACAACATTTGGCTCCACATAACTTATGCAAATTTCTGCAGTCTGCTTGAATTTCTCCTCAGAAAATGGAGTTTTCTTTTCTATCGCATAGGCTACAAATTTCCGTAACCTTTCTGCTCTGCTTCCTCTTGAATGCTTTACCACTTAGCAGTTTCTTCCACCAGATATCCTAAATCATCTCTCTCAAGTTCAAAAGTTCCACAGATATCTAGGGAAGGGGCAAAATGCCACCAGTCCCTTTGCATAGCAAAGTCATCTTTACTCAAGTTCCCAAGAAGTTCCTCATCATTTGAGACTACCTCAGCTTGGACTTCATTGTTTATATCACTATCAGCATTTTGGTCAAAACCATTCAACAAGTCTCTAGGAAGTCCCACACATTCCCACATTTTCCTGTCTTCTGAGCCCTCCAAGTCTCTAGGAAGTTTCAAACTTTCCCACATTTTCCTGTCTTCTTCTGAGCCCTTCAAACTGTTCCAACTTCTGCCTGTTACCCAGTTCCAAGTCACTTCTGCATTTTCAGGTATCCTTATAGCAGCACCCCACTCTCTGTGGTACCAATTTACTGTATTAGTTCGTTCTCATGCTGCTATTAGGACATACCCAAGATTGGGTAATTTATAAAGGAAAGAGGTTTAATTGATTCAAAGTTCCACAGGGCTGGGGAGGTCTCAGAAAACTTACAATCATGGCAGAAGGGGAAGCAAATATGTCCTTCCTCATAATACAGCAGGAGTGAGAAGGATGAGAACCGAGCGAATGGGGACGCCCCTTATGAAACCACAGATCTTCTGAGAAGTTACTCACTATCATGAGAATAGCACGGGGGAAACTGCCCCCATGATTCAATTACCTCCCATTGGCTCCCTTCCACAACACATGGAGATTATGGAAACTAAAATTCAAGATGAGATTTGGGTGGGCACACAGCCAAACCATATCAATTGTCATCTCCATTTTACAGATGAGCAGCAGGATCAGAGAAGTTAAGTGATTTGGTCAAAGTGGTATAGCTAGTAAATGGCAGACTCTGGATTCTAAGCCAGGTGATATACCCCTAAAGTACATGGTTTGCTACAAGGATAGGGATTTTTGCCATTAGGTTCATGAGAAATGTTGATCAGTAATTTTTTCTCTTGTACTGTTTTAGTTTGGTTTTGGTATCAGAGTAATGCTTACCTCCTAAAATGCATTGGAAAGTGTTGGCTTCTCTACTATTTTGTGGTAGAGATTGTTTAGAATTGGTTTTTATATTCTTTAAATGTCTACCAGTGAAACCACTTGGGCTTAGAAATTTCTTTTTTGAAAAGTTTTAAAATATGAATTCAATGTCTTTATTAGATATGGGACTATTCAGGCTATTCATTTAATCTTGAGTGAGTTTTCATAGCTTGTGGTATTTGAGGAATTGGTTCATTACATAGAAGCCGTCAGACTTATGTGCATAGAATTGTTTGTAGTTTTCTCTTATTTTCCCTTTCAATGTCTGAGCCATCTCTATCGATATTCTCTTTAATTTTCTGTACTGGTAATTTCTGTCTCATTTTCCATTTATCAGTTTTTGTCAGATTTATTCATTTTATTCATCTTTTCAAATAATTAGCTTTTAATTGATTTTCTCATTCTGCTTTCAATTTTGTTGATTTTTTCCTCTTATTTTTATTATTTTCTTCATTCTGCTTGCATTTGGGTTATTTAGCTCTTTTTGTTTTAGTGTCTTAAGGTGGGAGCTTATATTATTGATTTGAGTCTTTTCCTCTTTTCATCCCAGATATATTGAAGTATAATTAACAAATATAGTATAAGGTGTACAACATGGTGATTTGTTATATGCATATATTGTGAAATGGTTATCACAATCAAGTTAGTTAACCTTATAAAGTTACCATTTTTTAGTGGTGAGAACATTCAAGATCTCAAGTATTTAGCAGAGAATTTAAATAAACGTTGGTGATCATGCTGTAGATTTAAATTACCAAAACTTCTTCTTCTTATAATTGAAAGTTTTTACCCTTTGACCAACATCTCCCCATTTCCTCCACTCTCCCGACAACCACCATTGTACTCTGCTTCTATGAGTTTGACTTTTTTGATTCTACATTATAAGTGTGATTATACAGTATTTGCCTATTTGTGTGTTTTGCTTATTTCACTTAGAATAAGATCCTTCAGGTTCATTCACTTTGTCAGAAATGGCAGAATTTCTTTCTTTGTATGGATGGATAATATTCCATTGTATCTATATCTATCTATCTATCTATCTATCTATCTATCTATCTCCATCAATCATACAATCATAGTTTTTTCTCCATTCATCTATTAATGGATGCTTAGGTTGTTTCCATATCTTGACTATTGTGAATAATGCTGCAATCTCTTTGAGATGCTGATTTTGTTTCCTTCAAATATATTACCAGAAATGGGATTGCTGGATTGAATGGTAGGTCTATTTTTAGGAGTTTGAAGAGCCTCCCTACTGCTTTCATAGTGGCTGTACCAATTTACATTGTCATCAACAGTGCATAAGGGTTCCCTTTTCTTTACACCTTCTCCGACTCTAGTTATTTCTTACCTTTTTCGTAATAGCCATCCTAACAGGTGTGAGGCAATATCTTATTATGGTTTTGATGAGCATTTCCCTAATGATTAGTGATTTTGAACATTTTTTCATATACCTGTTTGCTATTTGTATATCTTCTTTGGAGAAATGTCTATTCAGGTCCTTTGCCCATTTTCAAATTGGGTTGTTTGGATTTCTTTTTGAAATTGAGTTGTTGTATGAGTTTCTTATATATTTTAGAAATTAACCCCTTATCAGATATATGGTTTGCAAATATTTTTTTCCCATTCCATAGGTTGTCTATTTATTTTGCTAATTGTTTTCTTTGATGTGCAGAAGCTTTTTAGTTTGATATAGTTGCACTTATTTATTTTTTATTTTGTTGCTTGTGCTTTTGTTGTCATTTTCAAAGAATCATTGCCTCTACAGGTTGAGTATGTATCATCTGAAATTATTGAGACCAGAAACATTTGGGATTTTAGATTTTTAAAAAAATTTTTTGGAATATTTGCATAAACATAATGAGATATCTTGAGGATGGGACCCAAGGCTAAACACAAAGTTCATTTATTTTTTTTGTTGTTTGTTTTTTTTTTTTTGAGACAGAGTCTCACTCTGTCACCTAGGCTGGAGTGCAGTGGCACGATCTTGGTTCACTGCAATCTCTGCCTCAAGGGCTCAAGCGATCCTCCTGGCTCAACCTCCTGAGTAGCTGAGATTACAGGCATGTGCGACCATGCCTAGCTAATTTTTGTAGTTTTAGTAGAGATGAGGTTTCACCACATTGGCCAGGCTGGTTTCGAACTCCTGGGTTCAAGTGATCCACCTGCCTTGGCCTCCCAAAGTGCTGGGATTACAGGCATGAACCACCAGGCCCGGCCTATCTTTTATGCATACCTTATACACATAGCCTGAAGGCAATTTTACATGATATTTTAAATACTTTTAAGCATGAAGCAAAGTTTTGACTGCAACATATCACATGAGAACAGGTGTGAAATTTTCCACTTGTGGCATCATGTTGGTGCTAAAAAGATTTCAGATTTTGGAGCAGTTCAGATTTTTGGATTAGGAATACTCAACCTATAAAAGTATTCACTTCTACAAATTTCCTTCTAAGGATTGTTTTAGTTGCATCATACAATTTTTTTAAAAAGATAGGGTTGTTTTATGTGGCACCGGCTGGACTCAAACTCCTGGGTTCAAGCTACTCTTCTGCCTCAGCATCCTGAGTAGCTAGGACTACAGGCACATACCACCACAACTGGCTGCATCCTACAATTTTGATGCTTTACTTTTATTTTCTTTCAGCTTGCTCTTAAGCTTTGTTAGGACAGGTCCAGAATACCCTTTAGTTTAGGGTTAACTTTTTATGGTATCATTTTTCTGAGGATTCCACTAAATCATCTGTGTGTTAGGAGACTTTTCTACTCTGGTTGGTGAAGACATGATTACCGGTCTTCTGTGAGCTCCAGGAATGATTCTAGGTACTCTTTCTTTGGTGGTTCTTTTCTTGGCCCTTGGGGTTTTCTTCTTACTTCTGTGCAGACCAGTACTCAGCCAAAGACTTAACGAGACTCCTCTGCCAGTCGCTGGGACACTTTCTTTGTGCAGCTCCTTCTACTGGTAGTCGGTTCCACTAATTATAGTTGCCTTGGCCTACCTGAACAACAGTGTCTGTCCCCTCAGCTCAGTGAGACTGCTGGACTCTGTTTGGGTCTCTTCTGCTTGTGTTGCATACTGGAAACTGCCTTATGCAATGGCAGGGTTAACTTTGTGTGTTTCCAGACACTTGGGGCTTACAATTCTTCACTGCTTGTTGCCCCAATGTCTAAAAACAATTCTTTAATATATTTCATACAATTTTATAGTTTTAAGGTGGTAGGATAAATTCAGTACCTGGTACTTCATATTGGCCAGAGTGGAAGTTAAATTAACTAAATTTTAACTTTTACTCTGCTTTGTTTTTCTTTTTCTTTTTCATTTCTTTTTTTTTTTTTTTTTTGAAACAGAGTCTCACTCTGTCACCCAGGCTGGAGTGCAATGGCACAATCTCGGCTCACTGTAACCTCTGCCTCCTAGGTTCAAGTGATTCTCCTGCCTCAGTTTCCCAAGTAGCTGGAATGACAGGCGCCCACCACTCCATCCAGCTCATTTTTGTCTTTTTAGTATAGACAGGTTTTCATCATGTTGGCCAGGCTGTTCTTGAACTCCTGACCTCAGATGACCCACCTGCCTCGGCCTCCCAAAGTGCTGGGATTACAGATATGATCCACTGCACCCAGACATTTTTCTTTTCTTGTTATGCCTAGTTTTTAGGGGAATGAGGTAAACAATAAAAAAGAAGGCTGTATCAGGAATTTATTTTAAAAAATCAACTTGCGTAGTATGTCCCTGGTTAGTCCACACTCAGCTAACCTGACAACTATATGCCCTAGATGCCTAACTTTTTATAATAGACTCCAGGCCATTGGACAGCAGAAAAATTCTGTCTTAGTCAGAGTCTGCTCACTAAGAAAGTGTTGCCAAATCCTGAGGTGGGAGGATCACTTGAGGTCAGGAGTTTGAGACCACCCTAGCCAACATAGTGAGACCCCATCTCTCAAAAGAGAGAGGTCAGGAGAGTCAGTTTCTATGTTTATTCAGAAACAACCATAAACATCAGTTTAAAAAATTTTTTTATTCCTTTTTTTGTCGTGTGCCAGGATGTGTTCTCATCTAAAAAAAAAAGCGCAAACATCGGTTTTCTGGGAAAATTCGGCTGGTTTCAAAAGGATGATGAACTCAAAATTTTTGCCTTTTCTGTTTTTGAGACAGAGTCTTGCTCCATTGCCGAGGCTGGAATGCAGTGGTGTGATCATTGCTCACTGTAACCTCAAACTCCTGGGCTCAAGCGATCCTCCTGCCTTAGCCTCCTGAATGGCTAGGACTACAGTCACCATGCCTGGCTAACTGTTACTTTTTTTGTAGACATGTGTTCTCACTATATTGCCCAGTCTGGTCTCAAGGTCCAGGCCTCAAGCAATTCCCCAACCTTGGCCTTCCGAGGAGCTAGAACTACAGGCTTGCACTACCATGCCTGGCTTTTGCCCTCCTCTGTTCTTCCTATCAGTGCCCCTTCCCCATAGACACCATCTTCCTTCTGGCCCCTACATGTGAGGAGCTGGGCTACATATCTGGAACTCCTATTTACCATGAATCTTTTTTTTTTTATTTTTTTTTATTTTTTTTTATTTTTTGAAAGTAAGGAAAAGAGAGGAAAGAAAGTGAGAGTGAAAGAAAGAAAAAAAAAGAATGTACGAGAGAAAGAAAGAGGAAGAAAAAGAGGGAGAGAGAACAGAATTCTTGTTCTACTGCCCAGGCTAGAATGCAGTCTAAAAATGGGTAT
>CAUYLG010024448.1:0-56124 GCA_963573385.1 Cacajao melanocephalus | reverse complement strand
CCTAATGGTATCTCCAATATTCTGGATTTTTTTTTAAATACACTTTAAGTTCTGAGGTACATGTATAGAACATACAGGTTTGTTACATAGGTATACACGTGCCATGGTGGTTTGCTGCATCCATCATCCTGTCATCTATGTTAGGTATTTCTCCTAATGCTATCCCTCCCCTAGTCCCCTGCCCCCCAACAGGCTCTGGTATATGATGTTCCCCCTCCCGGTGTCCATGTGTTCTCACTGTTCAACACTCACTTACGAGTAAGAACATGCAGTGTTTGGTTTTCTGTTCCTGTGTTAGTTTGCTGAGAATGATGGTTTCCAGCTTCATCAATGTCCCTGCAAAGGACATGAACTCATCCCTTTCATGCCTGCATAGTATTCCATGGTGTATATGTGCCAAATTTTCTTTATCCAGTCTATCATTGATGGGCATCTGGGTTGGTTCCAAGTCTTTGCTATTATGAACAGTGCCACAATAAACATACATATGCATGTGTCTTTATAATAGAATGATTTATAATCCTTTGGGTATATACCCAGTAATGAGACTGCTGAGTATCAATCTTTTGTGTAAAGAAATCTTTATTTTGCCTTTGCTTTTAAAATATTTTTCTGGGGATAGACAATTGTATAATACATAAACTATTTTTTCAGTTTTTAAAATATGCTACCCCTACTCTCTTCTTGCTTGGCTTATTTCTGAAAAGAGATGGTTGTCATCATTATTTTGTTACTCTGTATCAAATAATTCTTCTCTCTGACTGCTCTTAAGATTTTATCCCTGGGTTTGGCTGATTTGATTATGATGTGCTTTTTTGTATTTTTCTTCATACTTCTTGTCCTTTGGGTTGGGTTCATGGAGCTTCTTGGACTTCTAGTTTTGATAAAATGGGTTGAAAAAAAGTTTAGTTATTAGATCTTCAAATCTACTTTTTTCTGTCACCTGCTCTTCATCTTCTTCTTTTGGAACATCAGTTACTCAAATATTAGGTGAATGGAATTGTTTTGCAGCTCACTGATGCTCTTCTCATTTCTCTGTTTTCTCTCTCTTTTTTTTTTCTTTCATTTGGGATACATTTCACCCTACTGTTACAATTTTGTGTTCACAGTTCTTATTCCGTTTTCCCTAGTCTGTTGTTATTCCTGTCCAGGGTATTTTTCATCTCAGATGTTGTGGTTTTTACCTATAGAAGTTTTAATTTGGAGAGATAGGATTTTCTATATGTTAAAACATTTGTATCTATTCATCACATATGTAGATATGTAGATTTAGACATATATGCATATAAGTATGTATACATGCATGTACACACACTGTTCAGACTTACAGTATTTCAACTTAGGATTTTTTACTGTATTATGGTATAAAAGTAATATTTATTCAGTAGAAACCATACTTGGAATACTCATACAATGATACAATTTTCCACTTTCAGTGTAGTATTCAATAAATTACATGAGATATTTAACACTATATTATAAAATAGGTTTTCTGTGAGATGATCTTGGCCAACTGGAGGCTAAAGTAAGTATTATGACTAAGCTAAGCTATGATATTCCATATGCTGGGTGTATTAAATGCATTTTTCACTTATAACTTATGTTGAGTTTATCAGGACACAACTCTGTTGTAAGTTGAGGAGCATTTCTGTCCGTATGTGTGTGGGCATGTCAATGTTTACTTGGGGGAGAGAGAGAAAGAGAGGAAATAGCTTTACTTACCTCTTGGAACATATGAAATGCAGTTATACTCTTTTACACTGTTGGTGGGAGTGTAAATTAGTTCAACCATTGTGGACAACAGTGCAGTGATTCCTCAAGGATATAGAACCAGAAATACCATTTGACCCAGCAATCCCATTACTGGGTATATACTCAAAGGACTATAAATCATTCTACTACGAAGACACATGCACACGTATGTTCATTGCAGCACTGTTCACAATAGCAAAGATTTGGAACCAACCCAAATACCCATCAGTGATAGACTGGATAAAGAAAATGTGGCACATATACACCATGGAATACTATGCAGCCATAAAAAGGATGAGTTCAGTTCTTTTGCAGGGACATGGATGAAGCTGGAAACCATCATTTTCAGCAAACTGACACAAGAACAGAAAACTAAACACTGCATGTTCTCTCTCATAAGTGGGAGTTGACAATGAGAACACTTGGACACAGGGAGGAGAACATCACACACTGGGGCCTGATGGGGATGGGGGTTAGGGGAGAGATAGCATTAGGAAAAATATCTAATGTAGATGATTGGTTAATGGGTGCAGCACACCATCATAGCACATGTGTATGTATGTCACAAACCTGCACATTCTGCACATGTATCCCAGAATTTAAAGTATAATAATAATAAAAATAACTACAAACAAATGCAGTTATAACAACTTCATGTGCTTGTCTAATAATTCTAATGTCTGTGTCAGTTCTCTTTTGTTTGTTTCTAAATGATCGATTTTCCTCCTTATTATGAGTCATATTTGTGTGTTTATTTCCATGACTAATAGCTTTGAATCAGATTCCAGACACTGTACAATTTACCTAGTTGAGTGAGGGGTTTTTGTTTTGGCATTGCTAGAAATAATCCTGGCTTTCGTTCTGGGATGCCATTATATTTTATGAAAATAATTTGTCAGCTTCAGAACTTACTTTTACAACGTTTTAACTGCAACTTCAACAGCGCTCATAGGTCTAAGGACTCACCACCTCTTCAGTGAGATCCATTCTGCACTCTGTGTAATACTTATGAAACGTGAGGTTTTCTAGGCTTGTTGGTGAGAACAAAAATTATAGTTGGTACTGAATATAGTCATCACAGATTATTTCGAATATGTCTTTCCTCTGGTTTCAGGGGGTTCCTCACATTCCTCTGCTGACCAGAATTCTGTTTCATGTTCACTGAGGCGCCTTTGAAGAATGTGGGAGCCTCAGTGAACATTATTATTATTTTAACAGTTATATTGAGATATTATCAACAAATAAAACCTGACGTATTTTATCTGTGCAGTATATTTTTATATACATGTACATTGTGAAATGACCATAGTCAAGATAATTATTGGTGTTTGTTTGTTAAGTAAAACTCCCCAATTAAATGTAGCTAAACTTATTTTTTTCCTTGAGGGTTTTTACTTTCCATGAACTAATTAGAAAATATTTGCCTGACCCGCTGTCATAAAGAGACTCTCCAATATTCCTTTCTAGAAGGATTATCATTTTTATCTGTAACTTTTAGAAGTGCAGGCAATTTAGAGTTTTGTGTATAACTTTTAGATAAGTCTCAAAATTCATTTTTTTGTCCATATGAATATTCATTTGATCTAGCACCACACATCGAAAGAATGATTCTTTCCGCCACTGTACTATGGTGTCACTCTTGTCATAAATCAAGACAACCATTAACTGTAATTTTCATCTCCCTGAAACCATGAGACTGCTGAAAGCTATGTTTAGCTTTTCAGTCTTTTAATGAGGTTTCTCTGCAGGTTCTTTGCTTCTTTCGCTGTGCAAATAAGGCATTCTCAAATGCCTGGAGTTGAGAAGAGTCTCTGAGTTCATTTCTGTTTCCCCATTTCTCTTAGATCTCAGCCTTTAAAGCTTTACCTACCTTGATGACCATGAACTCCAGTTTTCATTTCCTTGTCCTTGTGAGGCTGCTAAGAATGCTACCTGGCTCCTGTTTTATGCGAGGATTTCTGTTGAGATTCACAGGCTCCCATCCCATCACACTTAAACTGGTAAGTACCTAATGGATAAAGGTCGTGCAAAACAGTAGCTGACACCAACAGGACTCCTTCATACCAAGCTCTTTGTCCCTCATGGCCTCCTTCCCTTAGGGTGCTCCAGTGTCTTGAAAAAGGTAGCTTAACACTTTGGGAGGCCAAGATAGGTCGATCGCCTGAGGTTGGGAGTTCAAGACCAGCCTGACCAACGTGGAGAAACCCCGTCTCTACTAAAAATACAAAAATTAGCTGGGCATGGTGGCTTGCATGTGTAATCTCAGTTACTGAGGAGGCTGAGGCAGGAGAATCTCTTGAACCCAGGAGGCGGAGGTTGCAGTGAGCTAAGATAATACCATTGCACTCCAAATTGGGTGACAGAACGAGACTCCATGTATATATATATGCTATGTGTTTTTATTTTATCTTGTTGGGAGATTTGGTTGGCTGCAATCTTGAAAGTAAACCCAGGAGCAATTCACTTTTTATATTTTCTGTTATTTAATCTTTTACTCACTTTAATTTTGTATCATATACTGCCACCATTTTTGGCTTAGACACAATCACAAACCTCTGAATCTCCCAGAATTTAATCATGGAGCGTGGTCTACACAACTCATCTCAGACAATGTATTTAAAGATTGAAACTAAATTCACATTTATCTGAGTACCACTATAAAGTGAGTAGCATTGGGATAAACACAGTGTCTTCCAGGATTCACTTGGAGGTGTAGACAGTGAAACCCAATAACT
Source organism: Cacajao melanocephalus (assembly GCA_963573385.1). Classification (NCBI taxonomy): domain Eukaryota; kingdom Metazoa; phylum Chordata; class Mammalia; order Primates; family Pitheciidae; genus Cacajao; species Cacajao melanocephalus. Next base: position 51,637 of record CAUYLG010024448.1, on the reverse strand, counting down.
ACATTTGTTAGTTCCCAAAGAGTTTTTATGATTATCTGAAAGAAATCTTTGACTGGCACAGAAAATAAGCTTTAAACAAGGGCTGATTGGAAGGCAGGGAAAGGGGAATTCAATAGTGATTAACACAATCAAAATATTTCCTGTGACAATATTTCTGGGGTCTAGGGAGATGCCATTTCGATTCTCAAGGGTTTCTTTCTGCCAGCTTTAAATTGGCATATGAGCCACAATATGAAAATTGTAGTATAATATATTGTGGTGCCCACATCCCGTTAAAGAGTCATCTCCTCTGAGGATCTGTGCACATCACCTCACATCTTAATGGGAGACCAGCAATGGCAGGCCCGTTTCTCTGTAGGGTAAGCAGCCCCCCATTAGGATTTGCCTGTATTTCACATGCAGAGTCATCAGTATTTGCCAACCATATTACACACAAGCATGCGTTAAGTTTTCTACAGTGTCATTGTTTTTAAACTATGGGTCTTTTCTTTTTACATATGTCCCTTGTAGATAGGCAAAAGGAAGTAACAAAAAGATCACTCATAAACCCATTATATTCTTGAATATTTGAAGTATTCCTTTCCAACAGTTCTTTCTATCAAGAATGATAATGAATTTTTTGCACGCATGTAACATATTTATCCTTAATTATTCTTCAGTGATACATTCCCATGAAGATAAACATAAATCGTGCATCCTTACTGAGGTGGAAAGGAACCAGGAAGACTACTCCTTCCTTGACTCCTTCAGTTCCATCTCGTACTCTTTTCCTGCTCCTCATGACACGCCAGCTGCACAGGAGCTGGATGGTTCCCTGTGCACACGAGGACTTACTCGTGGTATATGCATAGCTGGTTCCTCCTTTTCCTTTAAGTCTCAGAGTCAAGCCTCCTCCAAGAGTTCTTCCCTGATTAACCCTGTGGAAAATAGGCTTCCTCTTTTCTACTTCTTGTCACAGGTCCCTGTTTATTTTCTTTATACAGTTACTATAGTTTGTAATTATTTAGTTTATTGATTTATTATCCACTTCTCCCGCTGGAAAGCACGTATCAGTTACTCAGAGGCGAGGTAGGCATTTTTTTTAAACCACTGTCTCCCAGGGCCAGCTTGGGAATCTAGGAACAGGGCATAAAAAATATTTGTTAAGTAAGTGAATGCGTTAAATGAACTTGGTTTTAACAACTGTATAATAAACTATTGGATGTGCCAGGAGCAATGGGTCATGCCTGTAATCCCAGCACTTTGAAAGGCTGAGGTCGTTGGATCACCTGAGGTCAGGAGTTCAAGACCAGCTTGGCTAACATGGTAAAACCCTGTTTCTACTAAAAATATAAAATTAGCTGGGCGTGGTGGTGCATACCTGTAAAACCAGTTACTCGGGAGGCTGAGGCAAGAGAATCACTTGAACCAGAGAGCAGTGAGCTGAGATAGTGCCACTGCACTCCAGCCTGGGCAACAAGAGTGAAACTCCATCTCAAAACTCACACACATACACACACACACACACACACACACACACAAACAATAACAGCAAAAAAAAACAAATGTTCTTATGAAATCTACTGTTGGTCATTTATGCTGATGCTATTTTCTATCACTGTAAATATAAACAGGTTTCCTGGCTGGGTATGAGCTGAACATAGGTTATGGTACAGATTTGGTAACACACACAGATACACACTCACTTTACAGATTCACAGGGAAGTGAACATAGGGGGATATTGTGAAATGCTGTCACAAGTCATAAGGGGGTTTTGATCCCCTGGACCTAGAGAAAAACTGGACCTAGGATGTAAAATTTCAACGGGTCTCAGAGAAACGTAAGGTGATTAGGGTGACATCCATCAGCCCCTTTAGGGGTTCTGGGAAATGGATTGGTGGACCAACCTAGACAAGACTGAAGTTCTTGCTCATTAAATGCATGTCATCTAGAGCATCTCTCTGTAACAGTGACCCCATTTGTTGTAGACTTTCTCCTTAGTTCAGCTAAAAGCCGGGCTCTTGTCACACGGGCCATGAAAGATTAAGCTCGCAGACACTTTGAAGGGTGAGAAAAATACAATTTATTTGGTGAAAAGGAAAAAAAAAAAGGAAAACAGGGCCTCTCAGCAAAGCGAGAGTCCTGCTCGCTGGTTTCCTACGTCACAGATGGAATCCCCAGTTCCACCTCAAAACAGGAGCATCCAGGCTCCGCCTTCCTGCAAATGGCTGGAACTTCCCTAGGCTGCACCCCAGCGCACACTCGTCCTAGTGCTCAGGCCATATGGAGCTTCTCCCAGGGGGCCTTTTTTACTTGGCTGTCTCACCAGCTAGTGAAATAGAAAATACGCACAATTCAGAACAAATTCTGAGATGAGTATCAGTGAATAAACCCCTGTGCAGACATCTCTTGTGTTCGAAATGTTTATCTGTTATAAACTCAGTTCAAGCTGGCTTAAGCCAGAAAACAAACACACACCCACACAACAAGAATGTGTTAAATGTCACACTGGAAAGTACAGGAGTACACTGGCTTTAGAAATGGCTTCATGGAGGTATTCAAGGGACCTCATCAGGATTTTGTTCCCCGAAGTCTTTGTCCCGCAGACATTTATGAGCATCTCTGAAGTGACATTCTTGGTAGCAGAGACACAGTGGTACATGTAGAATGTCTGTCTTCCTCAAGCCAAGATTTTAATTGATGGTGAGGCCAGGAGTCCATCGTAGGTTCACATGCTCAGCCCTACTCTTTTCTGTGACAGATACATTCTTAGCTAGGTTCTCTCCCGTGTCGTGGTACCCTAAGGTTTCAAGCTTATGTCCTTTAGCAGTACTTCTGATTAAAAAGAGACCTTCCTATTTCCACAGTTCTATTAATGTTCTGGGACATGCCTGGCCTAGAATTTAACTGAATCTTATTCCTACCTTTGAACAGATGACAGTGCAAAACAGTGAAATTCACTAATTCCTTAGTGAATTTCAATACTGCAGTTAACTGCAGTATTGAAATTATTACTATGAAAATTCATAGAAGAGAAATATGAATTCATAGTGTAAATATATTTTAAGACTTCTGATAAAATTGCTAATTGTCTTCCATGATGTGCCTATGTGTTTTTACACTCACCCTGTGTACATGTGTGTGTGTGTGTGTGTGTGTGTGTGTGTGTGTGGTGTGTGTGGTGTAAGATGTTAAAAGTACTTAGAGTATATTAAGTTAATTTCTGATCACTGAAGACTCTCTTTTTCTCTATCGGTGATAGCCTAATACTATTAGTCCATTAGTTCATGTTTCAATTACAGCTAAAATGAGATACTGGTATTAGCTTTCAGGCAGATACACACACACACACACTCATACATACACACACACACACACACACACACACACACACACAGATCATCTTTGAGTAAGACCTAATTCTCTCCCTGTACAAATGATGCCTCAGTGGTCCCATTCTATACAGCAGTAGCATTAATGACTCTCAGGTAGCATGGCCATACTCTTCTGTTCTCCCTGGTAAGAAGATCAATACCAAATTTTTGTGTTTTTTGAAAAAAAGCACTTTCTCAGGATTAATAATAATGTCAAATAGCAGGGAATTAAAATTAGAAAGAAATAGCAAAATTCAAGGTGATTGCTTTGATGTCAAGGCCACCACCAGAAGAAATGACACAGTAGAACTGTTACCAAAGTAGCAAATACTTTCTGAATTTTTGAACCACATTTCTGCCCAGCCTGCACTGCCTGTGCTTTGACATATCCCTGACTGTGATGACCATGATCTCTTGGAAGAGATTTTGCAACCAGCTCTCTCTTGTTATGGTGTCATCTTGAGTATAGGGAAGAAGGGAAAACAAGCACACTGTGGTTCTGAATATTGCCACAGAAGCTGATAGGTAAGGAATTCCCCTGCTCCAGGAGGAGGATCTCCCAGGGCAAACTCCAAAGTTTGATGAATGTGATGTTCAACCCCTGCAGAACTTTGCTTGTTAGTGCTGCTTCTACAGTCTCATTTACTGTCTGTCTTTTCCCTCGCCCTGACCTTGAAACTTCTGCACGGCCACTGAATTTGCATGCGTGCATCACCTGGTCTCCCTGGCAACTGCAGAAAATCGGAGTAGAGACAAGGGATTCAGTGTCCACTTGTTAACAGTGCTTACTAGCTAAATCAGGGCACTTCGCTACTCGATCCATTGACATTACAGGTCAGATGATTCTTTGTCGTAGGGTCTTTCTCGTGCACTGTAGGATTTTTAGCAACATCCCTGGCTTCTGCAGGCTAGATGTCAGTACCATTCTCTAATTGGGACAACCTCAGTAGTCCCCATATGTTGCCAAATGCCTTCTGTGGGGAGAAATCACATTCAGCTGAGGAACACTGAGCTAGGTCATTGGAACATAGGGCCACATTTGATGGGGTCTCATATAATGTATAATTTCTTTATATTTTAAAAATGACGTTATTCAGAAATTGGTTCTGGTTGCCACAGAGAAATGAGTAAATATCTTCTTAGCAGGCACATCATGAAGACCTTGAAGGAATTCCAAACCATGACCTCAAATGAGTTATTAACTGAGACAATACTTACACAATTTATAAAGTATTTTAACATTTTCCTTGCAGGTGTCTCTCATAAATTATTTAAAAAAAAAACTTTGAAATATACAAAGTGGCTCATGCCTATAACCCTAGCAGCTTTAGGAGGCTAAGGTGGGAGGATTGCTTGAGCCCAGGAGTCTGAGACCAGCCTGGGCAACAGACCAGCCTGGGGAATATACTGAGACTTCATTTCAAAAAAAATTAAACAAAATCAGCCAGGTGTGGTGGCGGGAGCCTGCGGCTCCCAGTTACCTGGGAGGCTGAAGTGAGAGGATTACCTGAGTCTGGGAGGTGGAGGAGACTGCAGCCTGGGTGACAAAGCAACACTCCATTTCAAAATAAATACATTTTTGTTAAAAGGTTGAAAACTAAAGGCACTTTCTCCTCCATAGATTCTTCTAGAATGCTCATGCCTGTGCTGCTGAGCTTTTCGTACAGTTTAAAATGACACATAGATGGCCAAAAGGCTTAGGACAGGTCTCATCTATTCCTGCAGCTATCTATGGGCTCACTCTCTCATTGTATTCTGTCCTAGTAAACATCCCTCCTTCAGAGATGGCTTACCTGATTCATTAGAGGGCCACTGCCTACCTCTGTGCCATCTTTTTTTTTTGCACTGCTTTTTTTTCCTTCCTAGTATCCAAAGTGACTACCTAAAATGGTATGCGTATTCATGTGTATTCAACTATTCATCTTATTATCTATCTTTATTGTCTTCCTTTCATAGGAAAGTTCATTTGTCTCTCTTGTTTGCTTCGGTATCTTCAGGAACTAGAACCTAGGCCTAGGCCACAGTCCTTCAGAGAAAGACTTCACAGCACAGACTTGGTGGCATGCGCGCCATTATCTCATTCTGTACCCATGGCAGACATTGCTAGTCGCTCAACACACTTCTTCACTAGATTCACAAATGATATCAGAGTTCTTCTTACTGATGCTGCCAAGGTTTTGGAGCTGCTGCTCAATTTAAACACAATGTCATCCTCCTTATGCCAAGACCAAATGCCCATCACTTAAGAAATCAATTGGCTTTATGCAAATAGAATTATGAAATACATTCCCATTCACCTCTCTTCTCCAAATGACCAGGTAAGAAAGTTTGCCAACAGACCCAGGAAAACATAGGCTGCCTGCTTGCTTTTGAATTCTAGCTCCACTTCTTCCTAAATGTGCAACCTTCAGGAAATTACCTTACCTTTCTGTGATTCAGTTTCCTCATTTACAAAATGAGGATCACAGTAATCCCAATTCCAAGGGAATTGGTAGTGATTCACTGAGATAGTGAAGAGTAAGTCTGTAGTAAAACACACTTAGAACACAGCCTGGGAGATAGTAATTATATGTATGTGAGTGTCTGTTTTGTGTGTTACTACAATTATCTTTTTTTAATTAAAGTGGAAAGCTATGGATGAGTGTTACTTTGAAATTAACATCACTGTGTCACCCATACATGGCTGGTATCCGCATTAGGTGTAAGCACTAGCCATTTCATGGTGTAAGTTGTAGGAAAGTGAACTTCACTTTTTTAGCATAACCCACAGCAAGAATTACATTATAATTATATTAATGACATAGTATGTGATCATACACATTGAAATCTCAAACAGAAGGTTGCTAAATTTGTACACACCCTTACTACCTATAATGTGCTCTGACATTTCTTACTCTGTTCTCTATTCTCTTCTGTTCCAGCCTATTCTGTTTTTTAACAGCTGGTGCCAACCAGTTAAACTTATTGAATGCCAGTGGCACAGAGTGAGCAGCAGTCTGAAAGCCAGGCCCTCTAGAAGGCAGACCCAGCTCTGGGGAAACACTGCCTGTTTTGCATATGCACTGCTGAACACAGACACTGCTGGTGTAGGAGCCCGAGACTGGCCTTTCAAAGCTGCCCAAATGTGCTCCTATTTAAGAACAATGCGAATCGCATTGGCCAGTTTCAGAACTGAAATAAGTCAACGAACACAATAAAATGCAGTGCGTGAAATTTGCAGTAAGCTCACTCTGAAGATAATTCCTGAAATAATCTCTGTTGTAATCATAAAATCGCAAAGGCCATAAGACAACGTCTTGGCCCAGCAGCTGAGCTCTGCAGGTTCAGAGGTTTCAGGCCCCACGTTGGCACTGCTTCCACCAGAGGACTCCACATTGGTTTTACCTGAAGGATGTGACGGCCATCACTAAATGAACAGGCAAGAAAAGAGCTCCTCTGCTGGCCGGGCCAGGAAATTACCAAATTACCGAAAGGAAATTGGGTTCGTGTTTAGCACAAGGAGCAAGGAGGGCTCACTGGAACCCAGTGATTTATTTATTGTGATATCTCTTGGTGCTTCCTTGCTCAGTAGTAAAGGCTGACAGGTAAAGCAAGGATCCTGGGAGGGATCTGGGGAGATGCTGTTCAAAGGATACAAAATTCCAGTTAGGCAGGAGTAATAAGGGAATGAGGTTCATTGCACTTGGTAATCAGAATTAATAATATACTGTATTCTTGAAAAATTCTGAAAGAGTAAAGTGTTCAAAAACAAAAAAGAAGACTATAAGAGGTAATGACTATGTGAATTAGCTGGATTGAGCCATTCCATAATGTATATATGCTTCAGAGCATCATAGCACACACAGTAAATATAAACCATTTTATCTGTCAATTAAAATATTAAAAATCATTATATTAAATTTTTTAGTGAAATTCAAAGCAACAATCAAAAGTAGGACTATTGAAGATTCAGATTCTTTAGAAGTGAAGGTTTGAGTTACTCTACCAGATAAGGAATCTTGACTAACTGATTTTTTGGCTGAGAGCAAGAGCAGTATGGAAATATGGAATGGATCCTAAGAGAATAATGTCACGTGTACGTATTACCAGAAATGAGTATTCTATGCTTTTGCATATTTTCTCTTTCCTTGTTATGTGTGTTTGTTTTTATAAATAATAATTTTTATTGTCTGTTTTCTCTTTCTTCCCTTTATTACTTTACACATAAATTATATGCTATGGTTATACAATGAAGCTTTCAGGTAACAGAATAGTCAGTGAGAGTCTGACTAAATTTGAGGAGTAACTAATGCAACCAGTGATGACGCAATTACTTAGGGCCTGTTTTTCCCCATGTTAGGGAAGGGAGGGACTGCATATCATGTATAAAGGATGTATGTAAAAGAGGGTCATATACTCAGAAGGGTGGAAAGCAATCTGAAGGCCGGGCGTAGTGGCTTACACCCATAATCCCAGTACTTTGGGAGGCTGAGGCAGGCGGATCACAAGGTCAGGAGTTCCAGACCAGCCTGACTAACATGGTGAAACCCCACCTCTGATGAAAATATAAAAATTAGCCAGCCGTGGTGGTGCGTGCCTGTAATCACAGCTACTCAGGAGGCTGAGACAGAATAATCACTTGAACCTAGGAGACGGAGGTTGCAGTGAGCCGAGATTCCACCACTGCACTCCAGCTTGGGCAAGAGTTAGACTCCATCTTGAAAAAAAAAATCAAAAGCAATCTGAAGAATGTGGTAATCACGGAGACAGGGAGCAGGCATTACCTCTGGGACTGAAGGGGTGTGCCAGAGACAGAACAGACTCGGGAAAGGGCTGTCTCCAAGTTCAAGATCAGACTCTGGAAAGGATGTGTCTCTGGACCCAGGTGGAGAGGTTCAGTGAGGTATAGCAGGCTACGCCTGGCAAGCAAGAAAGCACCCACTGGGGCACCAGCAAAACTTGATGGAGGATGTACTATTGAAGCCCCATGCACCATGGCAAAGAAGCTGCCTCTTGGAAGATAGTTGCCTGGTGACTGCTTCCTTGTGGGAATAAGAAGGAGAGTATTGGGAACAGGAGGACACACACAATCCTTTTGCAGGTTGTTCCAGCTAACAAATGTGCAATGTTTACAAACTTCAATCACAGTATTACAAAGGAAATAAAAAACCGATGGGTTTGGAACTGAAAGTCAAGAACTTGTTAGCTGGTACAGTGTCATCTCTGGTAAGCCAGCTTCCTACACACCCATCTACACATATTTTGACTTCTTTAAAACCATGACAAAATGATTCTATGCTTCCATCTACCGATCAGTCGGAACATAATTGGAGGGAAGATAACTTGCTTTTTTGTTTTTTGTTTTTGAGAAGTCTCTGTTGCCCAGGCTGGAGTGCAGTAGCGCTATCTTGGCTCATTGCATCCTCTGCCTCCTGGGTTCAAGCGATTCTCCTGTCTCAGCCTCCCGAGTAGCTGGGACTACAGGTGCACACCACCATGCCCACTAATTTTTTGTATTTTCAGTAGCGATGGGGCTTCACCATATTGGCCAGGCTGGTCTCTAACTCCTGATCTTGTGATCTGCCCGCCTCAGCCTCCCAAAGTGCTAGGATTACAGACGTGAGCCATCACGCCCAGCCCAATAACTTGCTATTATCTGCCTCTTGAGACAATGCAATAAAAGAAGTACAAGCCCACCTCTAAGCTGTCCCTCCCTCCAATACAATTGAGCCTCAATATTTAAAAAATCCAGTTTACAGAAAACATGGGGATGTAAGAATATGTTAAAGATGCCATGATAACATAATCTGCTTCTGTTGAGGGCCCTCAAGACCACCCTACACCTGGAGTGTTCCTAGAAAGTTTCACAGGGCTAGCAGATAGTTGTGCTCATGACTAAGATGTGTAAGAAGGATGTGATAAGAATACCCACTGGATCCCAGGGGACAAAGACACTGGCAAGGTCTGCAGGGATTTCCATGTCAGCTTCAGGTGCTCTCTCCCTCTTGTGAGGGTCTCAGCATCCATTCTTCTCCTGCCTATGAAAATGTAGAAACAGGTGGCCATGTTTCTCCCCAAGGAAGCTCAGTGGGGACTCACCACCCTAGGTTTTTTGGGAGCTGGTCAGATAAAGATCTTCTGCCAGGCGCATACCAAGATGCCAGACTCCCAGAGGAAAAGCAGGTGTTCAGAGTAAATCATATTGTTTGAGCAGTCCAGGCATAGTGAGCTAGTCTTACCATAGAATGGCAGGCACAGCCTTCATATCCAAATTCCTAGACATCAACCAGGGCCAACTTGAAAAAATACCTTTCTATGGAGAGTAGTCTCCATCCTGCTATGCTCTTTTCTGCCCACAGCCCAATGAAGAATCTGGAAAATTCTATTGGAAAATTATTTTTATAAAAAGCAAATAAGTAGCATGAATAAAGAGGAAAAGTACAAGAAACTGTAAAAACTTAAAAGGGATTTATGGGACACACCAACCAAAGAAAATATCTGGATCTTGCTTTGTTTGGACTTTAATTTAAATGAACTCTAAGCAGACATTTTTAAGGTAGCAGGGAAGTATGAAGATAGATTGGTATTGAATGATATCAAATGAACATTGATGAATGTGATTGCATTATGTGCAATCATGTATCTTAGTTACTTAAAAGGAGTCTTTATTAGCAATATGTACTGCCATATTTACAGACAAAATTACTTAAAGTTTGGGAATTAAAAAAATAATAATCTTGCTTTGTTGGTGATAATAATGAGAAGTATTAGTGGAGATAAAACAAATTAAAGAAAGTATTGATAATTGTGGAAAACCTTTTTTTTTTCTTTTTTCAGATGGAGTTTTACTGTATCTCCCAGGCTGGGGTGCAGTGGCCCAATCTCGGCTCACTGCAACCTCTGCCTCCTGGGTTTAAGTGATTCTCCCACCTCAGCCTTCCAAGTAGCTAAGAATACAGGCATGCACCACCATGCCTGGCTAATTTTTGTATTTTTAGTAGAGACGGGGTTTCACCATGTTGGCCAGACTGATCTTGAACTCCTGACCTTATGATCTGCCCACCTCGGCCTCCCACAGTGCTGGGATTACAGGTGTGAGCCACCGTGCCCAGCTTAGTTGTAGAAAATCTTCAAGGAGTACATGGAAAGTAGTCATGCCATTCTTTCTATCTTTATTCATGTTTAAAAGTTCCATATTTTAAAAGGCTTATGTAAATAAAGATATATTGTGTTCTTTATATGTGTAGGCCAGATAACCCACGATTAACCAAAAATGTGGAAGCAAGAATATCAGGGTGACAAGAAAAAGTTCGCTTTTCATGAAGAAGTTACCTGTAGACCAAAAAGTAGAGTAAATACAGTCTGTCTCCTGGCATTTGTAGGCATATTTTTGACAGGAGGGAGAAATCTGATATTTACAAATGGTGTCATTTTACCACCCCTTCTCTTTATACTACCTTCCTGGTAAAGGTTAATTGGTTTACCTTTCCAAGAATTTCTTTTTAGACATACGCCTCTGTGTCTTCTTCTTTTTTAAAGAAAATATACAGAAAAGTGAAAATTAGTTGTAGCTTTAAGATAATAATTCAGATTTTTGTCGGCCTGTGTGTTTTCATCTGAACTCACTTGACTTAAGCTTTTAATTGGAGTGTTGTTTTGAATAGGATCAAGAACATATGGCCAATTAGGTCGGGTGCAGTGGCTCATGCTCGTAATCCCAGCACTTAGGGAGGACAAGGCAGGCAGATCACTTAAGATCAGCCTGGCCAACATGGTGAAACCCTGTCTCCACTAAAAACTCAAAAGTAACTGAGTGTGGCGGCATATACCTATAATCCCAGCTACTCAGGAGGCTGAATCAGGAGAAATGCTTGAATCCAGGAGGCGGAAGTCGCAATGAGCCTAGCTCATGCCACTGCACTCCAGCCTGGGTTACAGGGTGAAATGCTGTCTCAAAAATAAATTAATTAATTAATAAAAAAGAACATATGGGCAATTGATCTGGGACAGCTCTCCTTCACTAACCTCCCGAACCATAATCAATTTTCACTTGCTGCTTTACCAACCAATTAAAATACAGCTCCCTTTCAATAATAGTTGGTTCCTCCTCACGTCCAGCCCAGACATCAGCACTGGGTCTTAAAGGTTATCCGGCAGTTAGATGCTCAAAGACATCCCAGCTTATTGAAAGAGGGTTCTGCAAATAAACAGCAACAGCAATGTACTATTGGGATCTTCTCATAAAGTTGACTGGAGAGAATGGAATAAGAGATAAAGAGAAGGATGGCTAAGTTCTATGAGTGGGAAAGAAGCAGAGTATCAACAATGTAGAGAAGGGAAAGGTTGAGCACAATTTTTCTCTGAAACAAATTTAGGTATCTTAGCCCAGAATAGAATTCCGTTGAAAGGACAATAATATTGATCACAACATCAACAGTAATGAGAAAAAGCAGGCTTTGGGAAATGCAGAAACTGAATAGGAGCTAAGAAGATGCATTTGTTGCCACAGCAACACATGGATAAAGCAGCTCCTGTTTTCAGCCTTCCCAACTCAGGATTTACATTTCTGAGGAGAGCATGTGCATAGCCCAGATTGCTCCCTTACCCTTCAGCCAAGGGAGCGTTGGGCATTTCAATTGGCAGTCCCAGGAAGTTAGTACATATGACAGGGTTGGGGTGCAGGGGAGGATGGGTGCTGAGCAGGTAAATGCAACACATGTCCCTACAGTCAACACAGCTGATTACGCATGGATGAAGATGAGAAGTGGCAGCCCAGGGAGCCAGAGCCGTATACGCCATGACAGAGCCATGAGGGACTGATGGCCTATAAATGGAACAAGCTCCATGGAACAGACTGTGAAGCGTACTCAGTTTTGGATTGCTTTGTGATTACCTCATCCTCAAACATTGCTCTGATAGGTCTGGCCTGGATTACAGATACATCTCCGAAGCCATTATTGAGGGTGTGTAAATGTGTTTTTTCTTGGCTGCAGAAAGGTTAGGGACAGAGAGCCACAGAGTTGACTCAGCCTCACTGGAAGGACATAGAGTGTGAGTGAAAAAAGAGTTCATCTTTAGAGGAAAGCTGAGGGCTCTTAGCAGAAGCAGAAATGGAACCCAGAGAGGAAGAAAGAAACAGGACATGTAATTCTCCCACTGGTTCTCAAAATACTCTCTTCTTAGGACATAGGAGGAGAAAACACTGCCCTCCCCATTTAAGAGATGAGGAAATTGAAGCAAGTACAAATGGATATTCCCTCATTCCCACAGCTACTACAAGGTGGAGCTCAGACTGAACCCTCAATCTCACAACTTCTGGGCTGGTGTAGCCTCTGTTGATCTCTGTGTGGAAGGGTATTTGTGCAGCCAATCCTCTGAGAAGTTTCAGAGGTAACTCCAAACTCTGCCTAGTGGGACTCTACCCCTAGGCCTTCCAAAAAGAAATAGAAATAGAAATTGAACGTTCCTCTGGATCCCAAAATGAGACCCCCGACTCTCGGACAGAAACAGCAACTGCCTGGGTAATAAGGAAGAAAAAACCAACAGATCCAAATAACCACCTGCTTCATTCAAGAACATCACTTCTGTTGATTCATTTAGGCAAAAGAGAAGGTCAGTTTCTGGAAATCCAGTTACACTTTGGAGTGCTCTACCCACTTTGTCATGCACTTAAATCTAGACAGCAGGGCTTCACATTGTTATTCTGGTCATGAATCAAAACACGGAAAAAATGGAAAACTCCAACCACCCAATCCTGCCTCTAACACGTGTGAGCCATTGTTCCTTGGGCTCATTAAATACATTCTTGAAGCCTCAGTGTCCTCATTTGCCCAAGGGGATGACAATAGGAGCTGGGGTGTCTCAGCTGCTGTTGAGAAACCCATGCAATAATGTACATGAAATCCTGAACACAGTACCTGACATAGGCAAATGCTTAATAGTGTTGGTTACTACTATTACTGCTATATCTACTAGGAATGATCAAAAACCATCCCAAGACTCCAGACTAAGACACTGCTTAATTATGGCAACTCTACAGATGAAATATTTGTGGCATTTATGAATGTGTTTATAAAGAATATGGAATAAGAACACAGAGAAAGTTTATACTTAATACTGACCGAAGGGAGCAGAATTCAAAACTGTATACCAACATGAATAGGATACAGTTAAAATGTGCAGTGTGCTGAGGGGAATGAAGGAAATGGACTAGTCTGTCCACTGTCAGTAGATTGGTTGAGTCCTTTTTCTACCCTCTGTTTTTACTGTATCTTTATATCTTTAAGTGTTTCTGTAAGATTCATTTTCATAGCAATAAAAGGTTTTACTGTTTTACAAAGATGTATGTTCTCTTGTATTTCAATTGCTAATTCATTATGCATTGGGAAAAATGCAACTCACTTTGGGAAGGCTTCCCTCCCTTATCTATAAAGAATGAGGAGGAAACTCATTCGTTGAAATGGCTCTTTACAAGCTCTTTCTCCTAGTATTCCAGGCCAAGTGATAAGGCAGCTACTTAGGATTCAGGAGTAGCGTCATGAGCTATTTCCCTAGAGAACCAGCGACAAAATTTCTATATCAATTTCCAGTCCATGAATCTAAGATTCCATAATTATGCCTGTGAAAGGGTTTTGGGGGGAAAGTACATCAAAATAATATCTGAAGTAAGCATTTACAATGGAAAATGGGGAAAATGTTATCTAGGGATTAGAAAAGCATAGAGTGGGGAAAGCTAATCCCACTGTAATTCCCAACAGCGTGTTCTCCCCATGGTGTGACTGCATCTTTGTGCCAATGAATGTAATAAATAGAAAAATAAATAATAGATGCACAGCTATAAAGTCAGGGAAGCAGACAGAAGGAGACCTCTCTCATCATAGATTTTCTTAAATGAGTCAATTCCCACCAGTCCTGAAATTATAAAGTTCTCTGCATTTTTAACTTGCAAGTAAGTATAGCTTGAAAACCCACATAACACATATGTCTCTTCAGGGAATTACTAAGGAGTGTACATCATGAATACATAAAAACCAGTGCCAATTGGACCTGTGTTCCACTGGACTTTAAAGAAACCTCAAATCTGAGCAAATAAAAGTTAATGTGCTACCAAGAGTTGTCTTGCTCACAAGCCAGTCTCAGTTAAATAAAGGCTGTTTTTCTTGAGTTGAATTAAGGGTACTGGCAGCTAGGACTGAACGAAGGAAACAGCTGCCATTTATAGGAGCTCACTGGATTTGGCTTATGATCTAAAGATTTAACCTGCATCATCGATGAGATCTTCACAAAAGCCTGATGTGTGTAGGTGAGTGCATGCGTGTGTGGGGAGCATTATCATCCCTGTTTCACAGACAAAATATGGAATGTAGAGAGGTAAATTCAGTAACTGGAGATAACAATAGAAGCCAAAATATCACTTAGGCTAACCCTCTCCTAACTCTATGCTACTCAACCCTATACTGACACTCTCATGTATTCTCCAAATTCCACTTATTCCACCAAGATTCCATTTTACACTGACTAAATAAAAGCAATATTTTTTTACACTCAATTGCTTTGAGATACTCTCATGAAACAGTATCCCTGGGGACAGACTGTATTCTGTCAGAGCAAAGGCAGTGAACTGGTGGTTATCTGGCCCAATGCCATCTGCAACAGAATGTTAAAAATTTAAAATTAATATTCAACATGTAAAAATAAAGTATTTTACAAAAATGTCAATGTCTAGCTTTCTGTGAAGTGTTAGAAGATTTGTGGATACCAGAAATACATTCCATTTGGCAAAAATAACCCAGCCCCTTTAGAGCCTCTCTTCCTACCTGTACCCCCTACCTGAGCCTAGAGGGATGCTTCCTAAGACCAGGGTCCAGATGGGAGGCTGCTCACTCTCTGAGTCCCCTGACTGCAGGGAAAACTGTTATAAAATTCCTCCATCCAAAGACATCTGAGAACCTTCACTGCAGCCCATTGTTTCCCATAGTAATAGTCAACATTTACTTAAAAGTAATCATGTGCCAATACTATTTCATGGAATCTTCACAAAACCCCCATGAGATGATCAATATTATGATCTACTTAAATGTGAGAAATAATAGTGGTTTTACCTCCATGACACTGGAAAGAATCCACTTAGATGATACATTATTTTTTGCTCCAGAATTTTTTCTCAACTTTGATTCAACAAGAACTCAGCATCCATTGTCTCTAATTTTCCACAAACTCACTGAGCTATACTTTGTTACTGTTGTTATCTTCTTGAGCAGGTATCAGAATCCATGGCTTTAGGAAGAGGGAAAATGGGGAGAAAATCTAATCTACTAGAGTCTAAAACATCAGTGAATAGGGACAGAGCATTTGACAATATGGAAAAGGCAAATAAATTCATTCTGGTCATAAAAATGTCATTATTTGCTTTTACTTGAAAATGGCTCTTCAGACCATCCAACTGTAAAACAAAGAGGCTTTATCTTTAATGGTTTCTACCAGAGACGATATGGTGTGAGATACAAATGATGAATTCCTTCCGGTATATCAACCAAGTGAATGCCCATCCGATAGGGAGGCAGGGGTCCTGGTAATACACTATGTGGAAGAATGGGGAAAATTCATGGAGGATGTGATTGGAATCAGTGGATTTAAATTTTATCTCAATTCCCCCACATCTTATAGTCCTAGGCACATATATTCTTTATTTTACCCAAAAGATACCAACTTTATATCAGCTAACCAATTAATTTACACATGAAAAGTTCTATTTAACCTCCTAAAGATGAATCCCATGCAATGAGTGCCTCTTCTTTCCCAGCCTCTGTTCTAAGTACTTAGGATATTAGGTTATGTGAGTCTCAAATACCCAATGAACTGGGACTCCTAGTATGGCAGGTAAAGCAAAATCATACAGCTTTTCATTTTTCTACATGTAATCTAATTTCTATATGTTATTTCATTTGATTCTCTTTTTTTTTTTTTCAAGATGGAATCTCACTCTGTCGCCCAGGCTGGAGTGCAGTGGAGTGATCTCCACTCACTGTAACCTCTGCATATCAAATTCAAGTGATTCTCCTGCCTCAGCCTCTCTAGTAGCTGGGACTACACATGCCCACCACCATGCCTGGTTAATTTTTGTAATTTTAGTAGAGATGGGGTTTCACCATATTGGCCAGGATGGTCTCTAACTCCTGACCTCAAGTCATCCACCCTCCTTGGCCTTCCAACGTGCTGAGATTATAGGTGTGAGTCACTGTGCCTGGCCATTTGATTCTTACAACACCTTTGAAAGTAGGCATGGCAAATATTATAATCACAATGTTAGATAATGTTATGCTGGTTTTAGAAAGAAGGGAACTGGGGCTCTACACGGTAGTTAGAAGTCTTGCCACTGAAGTTCAGGTGCATTTGCTTCTATTCAGTGTCTTTGTTAACCATCTGAACAAACATACAGTTGGCTTCAGTGTTGAAAGTGTCCCATCATGCACCTATACTGCCACAGACAACATGGTGCACTTTGACCTGAGCTCAGAATTGCAGATGTATTAAATATTAGTCTTTAAAGGCAACTGTATTTCCCATGGAAGAGACTATTTGTTTTCTCCCTATGCATTTCCCCCATAAGAATAGAGTTTGTGTTTTTTGACTTCATAGCTAGCTGTTAAGAATAAAGTGTACATTACCCAGCACACCCTGGGACAAGGGAATGTCAGGTGCCTAAATCCTAGCCAATGGGATGAAAGCAGAAGTGTCACATGACAGCTTCCAAGGTATAGCAAGAATATGCTCCTCCTTTGGACTGTAATGTAGGTCTTTATTTGTCTTCTCCTACGTACTTTAATGTAGAGGTGGTGTCTGTAGCTGATGCTGCCATTTTGCTAATGAGATGAGAGGAATGGGGATCAAGAGCAGGGCAACAATCTGGAAGAAGCTGGGCTCCTGAAGACCTTCTACGTCAAAACCACTATTCCAGCTTCAGACCCCTTTCTTAGGATGTTTCCATGAGAGAGAAACAAATTTCTCTCTCATATAAGCAGCTATATTTTAGTCTCTAATTCAAATGAACACTATTCTTAACTCATAAAATTTTCAGACAAAACATTGAGAACCACCTACTTAATATTGCATGTTTTGAATATGAGAATGAAGAAAAAATATCTGTGCCATTAACTGGACACAACACACCTTAATGAGGTTCTCTGTCTTAATATACTTAAAAAAACTTATTTAGCCAATATCTCACCCTTTTAATATAATGTTACTGTTCATTTTTGGGTTTTAGGAGGGCAACAGTTGACCCTACTTTATTCCTCTCTGAGTTTGGAACCAATTGAAATACAGAGGCATATTTATATTAAAATATGACAAACGTAGCAGTTTTATTGCTCCTAATGCTGGTTTGGTAGACATGGTTGGGTCTTTAGTAAAATTATCCTCTTACACGTACTCCATAGGTACAGATCTTCTTTCAGTCCATACGTACAGAGGACCAAGGCCACCTCTCCACTTGTCAAACACAGGGAACCTAGGAACCTCTCAAGTAAGTCACACATGACCACAATGTTCACATATTAACCCTGCTGGTTAGAGAAAGGAGAATTGATACTGTGAGCATCCTGCCATCTCCACAGTTCCCTAACCTCCCTCCAGGGTGAACAAGTAAACTGGGGAAGAGGTTCAGTTTTATTCCAACAATCCCAGAAAATGAGAGGCTTCTATGTCATGGTCTCCAGCTGGAACAAGTGGAAAGATAAGAGACATCCTGCTGCTCGAGACAAAGAAGGAATGTTGCAGCTAAGGACGGGCGGGTGACGTGGGGAAGTGACGGCTTCCAACCTGACACAAGGTGGAAAGAAGTGATAAACTAGACGATGAGGGAAGTAATTCAGGTAAAACAAATCTACCGTGTGAGATTTCCTTCAATACACCCACAAGGAATATAGGACTTGATTGCAGGCTTCTTGTTCTTTCATGTTATTATTGAAAACATTATCATGATTGCTGTAATTGTAGTGGTGACCCACTTTATTCATTTATTATAAGACATTCCTGAAACCAAAGCAGCAATAGGTACTATTCTAATGCAACATTTACCTGTCATCGTTCTACCGTACCTGTCCCTCTTCTGATGTGGTGTCAGTGTCTGTTTAGGTTACATTGTGCCTGTATTCCCTGTCACCAGCACCCTCCCATGCCCAGTGCTTCTCATCGACATGCACAAGTATTTCTCTGGGAAAAGGACTGTAGATAATACAAAAGGAATGTCTACCAGAGAAAGAGATGAGCTTAGCTAATGAAGGAAATGACAATTGGAGCTATAATGAGCTACTGTATCATAAATGAGCATAAATTATTTTGTCAGTGCTATTTACAATTTTACATGGTGCAGAGCTTTGCAATTATGTCTATTCAATTATGCCATTCAAGGGATCTTTGAATAAGGATTCTTCACTGTGGCCAAACAATGCATTTGGAAGCTTCTGTTGTACGTGGAATTCAAATCTCGCCATGAGAGAGTCCATTGCTGTAGATTCAGAAGAAAACTCTTGGCTAAATGTCAAAATACTAGCAAAATTCTTGAAGGAGAAATTTCCAATTGTTTAGAAATAAAGCATAATGAATATGACCTCTCTCTGTGACTGTGGAAATACTGAGTTGAATTCCAAATATCACGGCGGTTAGGTCAGTGTATTACTAACAATGACAACAACAAACAATGGAAACAAAAAAGTCAGAAACAAAACATGATCAGAAACTTTTGCAAAGTTTAAAAAAGCCCTTCCGAGAGACTTTTTTCATAGAATACATAAATACTTTCTTATGCATGTTAAAAAGACTGTAATATTATAATTACTTATAAATAGAATTAAAAATATAATCTCAATATCGTCAAATATCTAGTCAATGTTAAAATTTCCTTGCAGGTCTGAGCCTTTTTTAAACTTCTAATATATCATTTGTACATGTTTTCTTTCTTTCCATAGATAAGCATGGCAGACTTCCAATCTGCTTTCTTTACACCAAACTTAACAAATCCCATAATTACATTCATCCTTGTACAATTCACAGCTGCTCATCTCCTCATGACAGAGCTTGGTTTTCTGTAGGAGTCAAGCTAAATAACCCAATTGCTGAGACAAAACCAGGCTTAGCTTGGCTTAAAAATTGAATTGTGTTACCAACCTAGTGGAAAGTTCCATTATTGGATTGGAAGAAACACATTCACCTTTTCAGAGAATGAAAGTGAATATTAAGCTTCACAGTAGTACAGGTGAGAACCACAGCCACTGAGGCAAGAAAGTGAATGCTAACATCTACTTACCCTATAGAACTTCCAAGGCAACACTGGGCTTGTTTTACATCTGACTCCTACCCTACATGTGGATACACTGAGTCTTTGGTCATAAATATAGCTGCACATACTGGCTCATGATTTCAGATGGTTTCAGGAAAGACTGTCAAGCAAAAGTTGTTCTTGGGGAAATTCCTGGCGGAATAACAGATGTAGAAATGCCTAACTACTTTTGTGATATAAATTGATCTACCTATGGCATCAGTGAATCTTCATGAATTCTTTGCATTGATCAGGTAAAATTTACTAGAAATAAAAATAACACACACATAAACATCTTCAAATGTTCTCTATATTCATTGATTATTTTTGAATTTACATCTTCAAACCTGACCTATAAACTGTCTTTTTGAAATGTGTTCAGACAGTAAATACACATACCGTATACCTATGTCCATTTTGTTTCTGAAACTAACCAAGGTTATTCTTGCCTCAGGACTTTTCCTTGGTGGATCCTTTGCTTGCAGCTCCTGCTCTTGGCCTGTCTCTGTTGCATCTTCCCTCCTTAGAGGACAGCACCCCCATATCTTCATCTGGGGAGCTTTCCCTAACTTGCTGTCTCAGGTAGCTCCATCACTCCCATTCCAGTCTCCCTCCATCAAATTACCCATTTATTATCTTCATAGCATTTTATCATAACCTAAAAATTGTGTTTATTTCTTTTCTTGCATATTGTCTGAATCCTTCATTGCATGTGACCATCATGAGGGCAGGGAAGTGACTCACATTCACCATGGGATCCCTGGGTCTTAGACCAAAGCCTACCACATGGTAGGTGCTTGTGAATAAATAAATGAAAGGATGGATGGATGGACAGATGGAGGAATGGATGGATGGACAGATAGGTGGGTAGGTGAATGGGTAGGTGGATGAGTGGGTACATAAATGAATGAGTGGATAGATGCATGGATGGAAGGATGGATGGATAAGTGGGTAGGTGAATGGATAGGTAGATGGGTGGGTACATGGACAGATGAGTGTATAGATAGGTGGATGGACAAATGGTTGGATGAGTGGGTGGATGGGTGAATGGATGGATGGATGAGTGTATTTGTGTAAGGATGGAAGGAAGGTTATATATATGTATGTATGAATGAATTAGTGAGTAGTGAATGAAGCACCTACAGAGAAAGTTCAAGAGATTTTACTCATACTGAATTTATATTTAGTACAACCAACATTTTAAAGAGTTTCTGATAAATCTGTTTTAAAAAAGTTAGATTTTTACTAGTGAATGGCCCAAAATAGTGGGTAATGACTCTAGATCTTTGATTTTCAAATGAAATTACTCTAAAAATAACAATGACTTTAACTGGAAAGTAAGCCAGGGAAAGTTTAAAATATGCTTGGTGTATATCAAGAGAACTCAAGGATTGAGTTATATAAAAACGATATGGAATGAAGCCTCCTTCTCACCTCCCCTGCTCTGTCTCTTGCATGTCTGTCCTCACTTTGCTTGTAGCAGCCAGGATGCTAAGACTCTGGAATATCATAATCGACCCCCTGAAGCAATCTGGTTACATTTGCTTTTAGGAGAGAGAAGTGATTTGAGTGTTCTAGCATCCTTAAAACTTGGCGCTCATTCACCGGGTCTCCTCCAAATCCGTTGTGCTACTTTGAACAATTACTCTAGCCTTTTAAAAGGCCCCTGCCTTCAAGGTCACTGCAGAACAACCTCTTATAGACTGTTACTGTGTGCTATTTCCACTGAAGAGGGATAAAACATAACTGATATTATTGGAAATATGATCCTGATGACAAAATGGGCCAATTTCCTTTGGTGATGAGTCTCTGATTCAATTTGGATGATTACATTCTCATCATCTTAAACTCAGACATATCAGTGATCCCCCAGCAAAGCCTGTTCTTTGACAAGCTATTTGATAAGTAAAAAGCCTTTACAGACCTCTTTCAAAAACTTTGGTTCAGGGAAATTGGCACCGACTGAGGAAAAAAGCACCAAAGGTTGTTGTTACATCATTTCAGAGGACAGAAGGTGTGATGGAAATCTCTCTTGCCCCTCCCACGTGGATATCGGTGCATTCTCTCTGCAGTTTGCTCTTTCTGTTTTTAACTCACAGAACAGTATGTGGAAATGGAACCTCACAAGCCATTGCTCCTTGCTCTGTGAATGCAGACACCCGAGAGTTGAACACAGGGTTGGGAGGAGGGATGGCTGGGGTTACATGTCCTGCCTGGTCTCAGAGCCTGGAAACCAGTGGACTAGAGAATGGCTGGCCGCATGCCTATTGTGCTGGGGTTTCTACGTCCTTTTCTCCACCTCTCTTACCTCTCTGCATTTGGCTTCACAAGATCTGGCTTGCCTTGCTCTCCAACATGGGCTGCTTTTGCCTGCCTGGAATGGAGTCTGGCTCAAACAGAATGTGAGAGCTGCCCTCAGACTTCTAGGGTGGGACTGACTATGGGACAACAAACTCTGTAAACTCAAGGAAATCAGGCAGACTCCCTTACGTACTAAGAGCTCTTGTGTTCTCATCAGATTATTATAACTCAGATTATCAGTTAGCATAGCAAAGTCTCTACCAAAAAGAGAGACAGACGCTATCTACAATCTTACCTTCCACGATGGATCAGGCCCCACATGCCCTTCAGGTCTTCCCTGTTGGCTTAGTATTATATGGAGTGCAGAAATATATGCCAAATACAATAAGTACTATGTTTATAAGAACACCCTATGGTATTTGTCAAAATATAACTGACAGCAACATTAACAATAACAAAATTGACTTGAAAAACGAAAACAAAAATACATCTATAAGTAACCAAATTTCAGTCATGTAACTCTGGTAATGGAAAACATCTGGATATTTTAAACACCTTTGTGACATTCCTACAACTATAACAAATGTATAAGGATATTCTTTGAGTCGACTCATCATTTTGGTAGAAATGAAAGGTTTACTTAGTCTCAATTGTATGTGCCTTTATCTGTTTCTAGCTTCAACTACTGAAATTACTACAAGGGATTAATTTTTGGTTTTTGATGCCAATACTTGATTATTTTGGCTTGCTGCTATCCTGGTTTTCCATAAGTTTGCATGTGGTGACCATGACAGCCTCTGAGATGGTGATCAGTGACCCCTGCCTCAGCGTGCCCACTCTCTGTGTAATCCCTTTGCCTTTGGCATGAGCTGAATTGAAAAACTCTCTTCCAATGAACAGAATAAGCCAAAGTGATGAGGCATCTGCTCTGAAATTAGGTTATAAACCGCCCCCCCCCCAAAACCTATGGCTTTCATTAGGGGTGTTGCTTCTTATTTCTTCTGGAGCAAAGCAGCTGTCATTAGGTAGCCCTGTGAGGGGTTGAAATGGAAAATTCCTCAAGTCTACAACTATCACATGAGCCAGTTTCAGGTGATTTTGGGAGGACGACAGCCCTGGCTGACATCTGAATGACAACACCAGAAACTTCCTTGAGCCAGAATCCAACCAACATCATTTATTAAAGAAGAGATAGGGGAGGAAGAGGATGGAAGAGAGAGAAAAAACAGACAATGATTGAGAAGAAAATAAGACAGTGAAAAGGCCAAGATAAAGAGGAGGAGAAGGAAGAGAAAAAAGAACAAAGCAATAAGCATATTTAACAAGGATTTAGTAGCTATTTCTAGGGCTATGATTTCAAAACTGTGAGCATTAAATATTACAAGGCATCCAAAGAACTTTTTAATAAAACAATATTGAGGTTATTTCATTGTGTTTATGTATACTCACCGGACAAGGGAAAAAATTAAATACCCTAAGGTTAAGTAAATAGGCACTGGTGGTCTGAGATAAAATTTCCAGGCAAAATATAAAATATAAAACATAAACATAGCTTGTGTTCTGTCTCAAGCAACTTAACAAATGTGCTCTGAAAAACTGCATTAGACAGGTGTTTCAAGACTGAAAATTATTGATGTCAAATATACATATGATATACATATAATATGTTTAAGTAATCTGCTTTAGGAAATAGGAGAACGAGTAAAAGCAACACTTTTAACTTTGTATATAATACAATGACAGAATAGATTTAAATAAATCAGTAAATGTAAGTATACTTTGGGGTTTTTCATCTATGTGCCTAAATATTTACACATTTAAGTTTTTCTTTTCTTTCTCTTCTCACCGGGAAAATGTCCAGACACAAGAACCATTTTTTTTGTGTGTGGGAATACAGATCTCTGCTAGCAGAGACTTGGAGACTCAATGGCTACAGATGATGAGGAAAGGAGCCACACAATTGAGAAATACACGTGGATGCTAAAGGTCTCGTTGAAAGATGATGAGACTATGGCAGTGCGGTAGAATCTTGGACTGAGTACACTGTTGCTCTTCATCAGCAAGGAGGCACCACAATGCAGTATCAGGAAGAAATCAAGAATTTAATGACTTTGCGTATTTGCTGTGGTCCACAGTAATTACAGGCATCCAGCAAAGAAAGTTGATAAATCAGATAATTGCAATACGAGAACAAATAATTTTGTGTAGCCCTGAAGGAACACCAGTGTGCCTTGGAATTTAAAATAAAATTGACAAATGGAATCTAATTAAACTAAAGAGCTCCAGCACAGCAAAAGAAACTATCAACAGAGTAAACAGACAACCTACAAAATGGGAGGAAAATTTTTGCAATCTATGCATCTAACAAAGGTCTAATATCCAGCATCTATAAGGAACTTAAAGAAATTTGTAAGAAGAAAACAACCCCGCTAAAAAGTGGCAAAGGACAAAAACAGACACTTCTCAAAAGACATACACGGGGCCAAAAATCATGAATAAAAGCTCAACATCACTGGTCATTAAAGAAATGCAAATGAGCTACCATCTTACACCATTCAGAATGGTTATGATTAAAAAGTCAAAAAATAATAGATGCTGACAAGATTGTGGAGAAAAAGAAAAGCTTTTAAACTGTTGATGGGAGTATAAATTAGTTCAATCATTGTGGAAGACAGTGTGGTGATTCCTCAAAGAACTAAAGGCAGAGCTACCATTAAACCTAGCAATCCCATTGCTGAGTATGTACCCAAAGGACTATAAATCATTCTATTATAAAGATACACGCACGTGTATGTTCATTGCAGCACTATTCACAATAGTAAAGACATGGAATCAACCTAAATGACCATTAATGGCAGACTGGATAAAGAAAATGTGATACATATACACCATGGAATACATGCAGCCACAAAGAGGAATGAGATCATGTTCTTTGCAGGGGCAGGGACGGAGCTAGAGGCCATCATCCTTAGCAAACTAACTCAGGAACAGAAAATAAAAAACTGCATGTTCTCTTTTATAAGTGGGAGCTGAGTGATGAGAACACATGGACACATAGAGGGGAACAACACACAGTGGGGCCTACCAGAGGGAGGAGGGTGGGAGCAGGGAGAGGATCAGGAAAAATAACTCATTGATTGATACGAGGCTTAATACCTTGGTGATGAAATAATCTGTATACCATACATTTACCTAGGTAACAAACGTTCCCATCCTGCACATGTTCTCCTGAACTTAAAAGTTAAAAAAGAAAGAAAGCATTAAAAGAAGTAAAAAGATGCATACTACTACTATTTCAGATAGTTGAAATCTTATAACAAGATTTTTGGTATTTTCACATACAGGCCTAAAAGTTTTTATATTCAAGTCTAATTTTCTTCTAAACTCATTGTAAATATGTCCACTCAAAAATATTTCCTTTGGGTCTATAGATCTCTGCTATCAGAGACCTTGAGACTTAATTGCTAGAGCTGATTGGAAAATGAGTTCAGGAATCATTTTACATAATGGATATGGCAGTAATATGAAGACAGGCTTTGAATCTGGTGAACAGCAAGTTGCAGGAAACATGGGTAAATTTGTTGGCTTGAATAAGAAAGTGAAGGATTGGGAGCGAGAACCTGTGAATAACTGAAGGATCTTTTTTGGACCTTAGGAAGAATGGTGACTCAAAGAGGACCCCTTGGTGAGCATGAGTGCCTGTGAGTGACCTGAGCACTTGGAAGAGCTGAAGATCTTTGGAGTCTTTTAGTTTTTGTTTTATGTTTTTCAATTTAGATCCATAGAGCCACTGCAATTGGCCATGGAACTTGACTTGAGTAACTCAAAATCCAAAATCTCTACCCACTTGAATTTTGTTTTTATTTTGTACATTAAGTAAAGCACAATGGCAATGCTATTTGGAAGGGATAGTCTCAGTAATGCTCATAGGCTTTATTCTTAAAAATAAAAGCCGTGGCACAGTGGCTCATGCCTGTAATCCCAATACTTTGGGAGGCCGACGCGGGCAGATCACCTGAGGTCACGAGTTCAAGACCAGCCTGGCCAACATGGTAAAACCCCATCTCTACAAAAATACAAAAATTAGACTGACATGAGAGCATGTGCCTGTAATCCCAGCTACTCAGGAGGCTGAGGCAGGAGAATTGCTTGAACCAGGGAGGCGGAGGTTGCAGTGAGCTGAGATCGCGTCATTGCACACCAGCCTTTGTGACGGAGCAAGACTCTGTCTCAAAAATAAATATATTAATGAATTAAAATAAATAAATAAAAATAGTCAAAATTAGTTGAAAAGTGAAAATATGAGGTCACTATTGGTAGACATACAAATGAGATTCTCACAACAGTGACCGAGACACCCAGCAGTTATGGCCCTGCTGTTGATTCTTAGGTGGATTCCTGGATGAGCTGAACACTCTCAGTGAGGGTTTACAAAGAACTTACAGAACTCTCTGTTTTAAAAGGTGCAGACGTGCCATGGTTTGTGGAAGGAAGTTGTTCATTCTAAATTTTATCTTTTCTGTCTGGACAGAAAAATCATGGGCTTACATACTATAAAATTTCAGCGCTAGAGATTTGTTTGTCTACCTTCCTATGGATGCAGACATTTTTTGACTAAGGAAAGTCAGTTTTAGAAGAGATATTTATGTTTTATACTCACTACAATAAAAAAGTGATGAATTAACTTTCAGTAGTGAGTTTCCATAACAAATATAGCTAACAAGTATCCATAACTTGATAGCAGCAGAGTATTTCTAAAATATTATTTCAGTAAAGAAGGAGAAGGCAATGCTACCATTTGAAGTATAAGACATTCTAAAAGACATATGCAGTGGGTCAAACTACTCAGAAAGAAGATATGTTGGTTCTAAGCTGAGTTTTGTACTCCTCTCTGGTTCATCCTTAAAGTATTATGTTGCTCCTTTAACTGACAGAGATTAAAAAGTAGCATAAAGCAAGCTAAGCACAGTCATTTCAAAGTAAATCGAGAATCTGTCTTGCTTAGGGAAGTCTTCATACTTTTTAAAATAGCATTTTTAAAAGATACTAGTAACATGTATATTATCATTTCTCTGAATCTAGTCTTGAGCTCTCTATATTTTTTTACAATCTTTAAAAAAGTAAACAATTTTATTGATTTAGATGCACTCAGCATTTTTTCTTGCTTGTTATAAAAGAACACATTTATGGTATTTAAGTTGTTAAACTACTATTAAATACAGGAATGTACTTTAATTCAATCATTTAGAAGTTATTTTATTCTGATTATAGAACAAAAAGGTAAAACTGAAGAAAACTGTTATGCATTTATCTATCAATATAGATCTGTATGTAAGTATTGATATAAATATATACCTACACATATGTAAATTAGCAGAAATAGAAAATTCTGCCTCTCAATCTATTATTTGTTAAAAAAATATTGCTCCACATGATAATATATTTTATGTAAAATTCATGTATTGCTAAGAATCAAGATTTCTTTTCACTTACTAGTTTTTTAATCTTAGGTTTGGGGAGGAGGGGTGGTTGAGTTTAAATAGAAAAAAATAATAGCACAAACATTAATAGAATTCCTATATTTTACAAACCTTTTATTTTAGCATTATTACTATGTCAAAAATCATTCCAAACCCTGTGGCTTAAAAACAGCGTTGATTTTTAACTGTGGATAATCCATGTGGGCTGGGGTAAGAGGGACGTGTTCTGCACTCAGCTTTAGTCCCGCAAGTGAGTATTGGATGGACCACCTGAAGTCTTGTTTACACATGCCTGGGAATGATGCTGGCCATCCGCTGCAACCTCAGCTGGGTCTCTCCATGTGGCTGCTTGACTTCCTCAGAGCATGATGGCTGGATTCAAAGCCTGAGAGTCCCCCAATGACCAGGCAGAGTCGTAGGATCTTTCTATGCTACAGTTGATAGTCCCAGATCCTAACTTCTGACATATTCTATCCATGAAGACAGTCACAAAAGCCTTGTTTTGCTTCATTGCAAAGGGAGAGAAAAAAAACACAGAACAATACAAATAAACACTCCAAATTTTAAGAGCATATTCTGGCCATTTTTGGAAAATATTATCTGCCATACTAATAAGATTCATGATTGTCCCAGTTAACATTGATCACGTGTCACAAATCCTCCATTATAATGCGATTTCTCCATCACCGTGGTCATATGAGGAAGATCTGTTATTATTTATTTATAATAAAGATAGGGTTTTGGTATGTTGCCCAAGCTGATCTTGAACTCCTGAGCCCAAGCGATCCTTTTATCTCAGTCGCCCAAATGTCTGGGGTTACAGGTGTGAGCCACCTTGCCCAGCCAGAACCTATTATTATCTCCATTTCATAGCTGAAGAAAGTGAGATTTGCACAAACTAATGGCATGGCTGTGGTATATATATGTACCAAGTAGCAGAGTTAACATTGATACCAGAAACGTGCGTAAGAAATTATCTTCAAAAATGAAGAGAACAAAATACCATCTTTAGTGCAACCCATTTCCATGTTTAGATTTATTCCTATTGTGTTTTTTTAAATTTATTTTTCTATATGTTATTGGGGTACAAGGTGTTATTTGGTTACATGAGTAAGTTCTCTAGTGGTGATTTGTGCAATTTTGGTGCATTCATCACCATGGCAGTATACACCGCATCCTATTTGTAGTCTTTTATCCCTCGGCCCCCTCCCACCTTTTCCCCCAAGACCCCAAAGTCCATTGCATCATTCTGATGCCTTTGCATCCTCATAGCTTAGCTCCTTCATACCTGTGAGAACACACCATGTTTGTTTTTTCATTCCTGAGTTACTTCACTTAGAATAATAGTCTCCAATCTCATCCAGGTCACTGCAAATGTTAATTAATTCCTTTTTATGGCTGAGTAGTACTTCATTCTATCTATCTATCTATCTATCTATCTATCTATCTAGCTAGCTAGCTAGCTAGCTAGCTAGCTATCTCGCTAGCTAGCTATCTATCTACCTATCTGTCTATCTATCTATCTATCATTGCTTTATCCACTTGTTGATTGATGGGCATTTGGGCTGGTTCCACAATTTTGCAATTGAGAATTGTGCTGCTATAAACATGCGTGTGCAAGTATCTTTTTCGTCTAATGACTTATTTTCCTCTGGGTAGACAGCCAGTAGCGAGATTGCTTGATCAAATGGTAGTTCTACTTTTAATTCTTTGAGGAATCTCCACACTGTTTTCCATAGTGTCTATGCATTTACATTCCAACCAGCAGTGTAGAAGTGTTCCCTGATCACTGCATCCATGCCAATACCTACTGTTTTTGGATTTTTTTATAATGACCATTCTTTCAGGAATAAGGTGGTATCACACTGTGGTTTTGATTTGAATTTCCCTGAACATTAGTGATATTGAGCATTTTTTCATATGTTTGTTGACCATTCGTATATCTTTTTTTGATAATTGTCCATTCATGTCCTTAGCCCACTTTTTGATGGGGTTGTTTATTATTATTATTATTATTATACTTTAAGGTTCTGGGGTACATGTGCAGATTGTGCAGGATTGTTACATAGGTATACACATGCCATGTTGGTTTGCTGCATCCACCCTCTCCCCTGTCATCTACATTAGGTATTTCTTCTAATGTTAGCCCTCCCCAATCTCCCCACCCCCAGTCATCCCTTCCCTAGTTATCCCACCCCCCAAATTTCTCCTTGATTCGTTTGAGTTCCTTGTAGATTCTGGATATTAGTCCTTTGTCAGATGTATGGATTGTGAAGATTTTCTCTGGCTCTGTGGGTTTCTGTTTACTCTGCTGACTGTTCCTTTTGCTGGGCAAAAGCTCTTTAGTTTAATTAAGTCTCAGATATTTATCTGTGTTCAAATTGCATTTGCTTTTGGGTTCTTGGTCATGAAATCCATACCTAAGTCAATGTTTAGAAGGGTTTTTCCAATGTTTTCTTCTAGAATTTTTATAGTTTCAGGTATTTGATTTAAGTCCTTAATCCATCTTGAGTTGATTTTTGTATAAGGTGAGAGATGAAAATCCAATTTCATTCTCCTACATGTGGCTAGCCAATTATCCCAGAACAATTTGTTGAAAAGAGGATCCTTCCCCCATTTTGTGTTTTTGTTTGCTTTGTTGACAATCAGTTGGCTGTAAGTATTTGGGTTTCTTTCTGGGTTCTCTATTCTGTTCTGTTGGTCTATATGTCTATTTTTATACTAGTACCATGCTATTTTGGTGACTATGGCCTTATAGTATAGTTTGAAATCAGGTAGTGTGATGCCTTTAGATTGGTTCTTTTTGCTTAGTCTTGCTTTGGCTATGCAGGCTCTTCTTTGGTTCCATATGAATATTAGAATTGTTTTTCCTAATTCTGTGAAGAATGATGGTGGTATTTTGGTGGGGATTACATTCGATTTGTATATTGCTTTTGGCAATATGATCATTTTCATAATATTTATTCTACTCATTCATGATCATGGGATGTGTTTCCATTTGCTTGTGTTGTCTATGACTTCTTTCAGCAGTGTTTTGTTAATTTTCCTTGTAGAGATCTTTTCACTTTTTGTCAAGTATATTCCTAAGTACTGTATTATTTTTGCAGCTATTGTAAAAGAGGTCGAGTTCTTGATTTGATTCTCCTCTAGGTCACCATTGGTGTAGTACAGAACCAATGATTTGTGTACATTCATCTTGCATCCAGAAACTTTGCTGAATTCGTTTATCAGTTTTAGAAGCTTTCTAGAGGAGACTTCAGGGTTTTTGAGGTAAATGATTGTATTGTCAGCAAACAGTGACAGTTTGACTTCCTCTTTACCAATCTGGATGTCCTTCATTTCTTTCTCTTGTCTGATGGTGCTGGCTAGGATTTCCAGCACTGCTTTGAAGAGGAGTGGTGAGAGTGGGCATTCTTGTCTTGTTTTACTTCTCAGAGGGAATGCTTTTAACTTTTCCCCATTCAGCATTATGTTGGCTGTGGGTTTATTATACATGGCTTTTATTGCATTATTGAGGCATGTCCCCAGTATGACAATTTTGCTGAGAGTCTTAATCATAAAGGGATGCTGGATTTAGCCTTTTTGCATTGATTGAGATGATCATGTGATTGTTGTTTTTAATTCTCTTTATGCGGAGTATCACCTTCACTGACATGTGTATGTTAAATCATACCTGCATCCCTGGTATGAAACCCATGTGATCATGGTGGATTTTCTTTTTGATATGTTGTTGGATTTGGCTAGCTAGTATTGTGTTAAGGATTTTAGCATCTACGTTCATCAGGGATATCAGTCTGTAGTTTTCTTTTTTGGTTATGTCCTTTCCTTGTTTTGGTATTAAGGTGATCCTGGCTTCATAGAATGAGTTAGGGAGGGTTTCCTCCTTCTCTATCTTGTGGAATAGTGTCAAAAAGGTTGGTACCAATTCTTCTTTGAATGTCAGGTAGACTTCTGCTGTGAATTTGTCTGGTCCTGGACTTTCTTTTATTGGTAATTTTTTAGATCCTACATTGTTTTTAAGAAGTCCACTGAATTCTTGCCCTGAAATGGCCTAGAAATTTGTGTTCCTAATTTCCTCAGACTCTTTTTTTTAATGCAACCAATAAACCTCCAGGGCTGAGAAAAACAATGCATTTGTTGGCTCTGTGACCAGATCAAAACTGAATATTTAATATGTACAACGAGTTATTTTTCTCTCTTCAGGTAATAGAGCAGACCAGTTTAGCAGGTAAGGAAGTCCAGATGCCTCTATTAGGGTCACACTTTTTGATCCCGCATACCCCTGCACCCAGCATTTCAAGAGTGTGGAAACATCAGCTCATCTCACACATTTGCAGAATGGGATGCTGCAGGATAAAAAGGGAATAATCGCCTCTAACTCCCTGGTCACACAGGTGAGATGACCCTTGTATTAAGTGCACATTTTAAAAATTTATGTTTGGGATGGGCACGGTGGCTCACATCTATAATCCCAGCACTTTGGGGAGGTCAAGGCAGGTAGATTGCTTGAGTCCAGGAGTTTGAGACCGGGTTGCTTGAGCCCGGGAGGCAGAGGCTGCAGTGAGCTGTCATCGCACCACTGCACTCTACCCTGAGTGACACAGCCAGACTCTGTTTCCAAAAAATCAAAAACAAGAAAGGTAAAATGAGATTTCTGTTTGCTAAAAATAAGCATTTCATGACCAAGAATCCAAAAGCAAATGCTTTGACATCTGGGATCTTGCTGACCAGGGAGTGATTGCCCCTCCCAGGATAGGTTATTCCTGAAGATAGCAAAAGACTGCACTCCTTCCATATATAAAAAACCAATCTGGAGCACAGATCCCAAGACCTTCTTGGTGAGTTTCTTATACTCAGGGCTACTATACACCTGCCCTAATTACCCCAGGGCCGGGTACCAGAAAACTAGAGCATACACCTACCCTGAAGGACTGGCTGAAATTATTCCAACTAATCAATCCTGTTACTATTTACACTGCCTCCCCTGTTATTTCCCACAGAAACCACAGTGGAAGCTCTTACCCACACTGTCCCCTCACTCCCTCTGCCTTTTTACTGAGCCTGGTGCTTTCCCGGGTTTCCCGTATGCTGTGTGCTCTACCTCTTGGGAACTGTAGTAGTCCATCTGTTTAATGGCAGCTGATCTTTTGGTCTCACTCTCCCTGAATAACAATAAAAAGTGCATCTTAAAACACTCTTTGAATAGAAATGTCAAATTACGTGAGATGGTCATGTAATTCTCTACTTATTCTCCATAATGCGGGGGAGGGGGTGGAAAAGAAGCATTGAGCTCTGGGCATAAAACTCAACACCTTAATGAATGATCATGATGTTCCATGTTTTTTCGTTGCCTTTGACTCTGTAGGTCAGAACTGCAGGTATGGTAAATTTATTTATTTTTCACCAGCCCTGCTGCCAATGTTGCTGACCAGCAAGCCCTCAGCCTACAAGATCTCCATCCAGATGCCTTTTGATGAGGTTCCAGCTTTCAGAAAGAGATGACCTTGGAGACCAGGATTACAGAAACAAATTCCAAAGCTAATGGATGACCCTTGAGTCCTCCACTGGCCAGAGAAAGGGACTATCAGAGCCTTAATTTAATAGCTCCAGCTTTCGTTTGCTAAAACCTCAAGCAGCTACAACAGATGTCTCAAGATTTCCAAAAAGAGCATTGGTAAATGTGATCTATCCACTAACATAATTATGCTCATTCTAGCAAAGAAAAATATATATTTGTTTCAAGGAAAGCCAGTTAGGGAGTGTGCCGCATAATAAACTGTGAAAAATCTATATTTCTTTTGTGGATAAAATAAATTAAAATATTGAGTGTCAGTTGCAAGAGCAGAATCAAGACATATTTCTCTGTGTGATCTATTGGGGATAAATTGGTTTCTGGAAGATATAATAAATCCAGACTGGCCTCTGAATTCCAGGACAAAAATGAACACATTTCTTAGAATCTCATCTCCACAATTCCATCAGAAAATGACTTTTGCTTCACCTGACAAATAGAAAATTATAGGTTTCAAAACACTCTTATTTCTTCAGTAATTTGCAACAACTATGTTAAGTTACTCTAACTTGTATCTTACTTAGTCAAATGATAGTTAAGTTAAAATCCTATTTATCCCACACAAAACTGAAATATAATTTCAATGGAAATAGAATTAATATGTAGTAAAGACTTGTCCAGTTATTTTATAGAATCATTTCTTAGAAGTAGAATTACTGAGTTGAGGATGTTGTACAATCTTTAAGGCTTTTAACCTGTTTTGACCATTTTTCTCATGGGGGCTGCACCCATTTGCCAACCAGGTGTGTACATGGGCCTGTTTCTCTACACCCTTAGACAGATACCTGGACAGATGCCTCTCTCTATGCATAGCTTCCTCCTTGATTTCAGATTAGCAATAGTTTTAATCCCAGAGGCTCCAAACTCCCACAGCAGCCAACTAAATCTTCCATGAGGAGGAGGTTCCAGCAAAGACAATGGTTCAAAGTCAGCCCTCAGCTGCAGGCAGGGAGACTGGAGTTCCTCCCAGAGTGGGAAAGACGATCATACAGCTCATCCTCCAGGAGAGTTTGAGAACAGGGTCAAAAATTAATCCCACTTTCTTTCATTCCAGTAAAGTTCTTGCTTTTTACTCTCCCCTGCCAGTTCCATGTAATGAAAAGGGAAATTTTAATGCCAAGAGGTTAATTTATGTATCACAGCAAGAAAACTGCTTTTTAAGGGAGAA
Organism: Cacajao melanocephalus; assembly: GCA_963573385.1. NCBI lineage: Eukaryota > Metazoa > Chordata > Mammalia > Primates > Pitheciidae > Cacajao > Cacajao melanocephalus. The sequence continues at coordinate 17,465 of CAUYLG010024448.1, read as the reverse complement.
TATTAACAATACATAAAACACAGACTTTTTTGATACCACAGATGTGCCAGGAAGACAAAAAAGAAATAAAATATGCAAAGTTTAACAACAGGTAACATTGAAGAAGTTCAAATCCTTTAACCCTCTAAAATATTCTAATTAGAGTACCTTGTACCTGTGGAAGCATGTCCATATCATCACCGTACACGTGGTGAGTTTCCACAACTGAACACACCTGTGCCACTCAAACTGTACTGGAAAGACAGAACACATTCTGCCCGCAGAGGCCTGCCTCATCTTCCCTTCTTCTAACCATGTCTATCTGACTCCCCACTGGCAACCACTGCCAACAAAAAGATTCATTTTGCTTGTTTGCACTTTAGGTAAATGGATTTACACTGTATGTATAGTATGTATACTTTCTTGTGGCTCTGGCTTTGTTCATTCAACATTATATCTATTTATCTCATTCATATTTTTACATGTAATTTTATTTTATTTTTATTTTCGAGATGAAATCTCACTGTGTCACCCAGACTGGAGTGCAATGATGAGATCTCGGCTCACTGCAATCTGTACCTCCTGGGTTCAAGTGATTCTCCTGGCTCCTAGTAGCTGGGATTACAGGTACCCATCACCATGCCTGGTTGACTTTTGTATTTTTAGTAGAGACAAGGTTTTACTGTGTTGGCCAGGCTGGTATCAAACTCTTGACCTCAAGTGATCCACCTGCCTCAGCCTCCCAAAATGCTGGGACTACAGGTGTGAGCCACCGTGCCTGACCATTACATGCAATTTTAGATTACTCACACTCTTGTTGAATAGTCTATTTAATTATATAAGCTATATGTATATAATATTATATATAATTTCATGTGCATATATACGTATACCATAAACTACTCTACCATTTGGAAATTTGGGTAGTTTCTGGATTCTGGCTGTTACAAATACTGCTTTCTTAAACATTCAAGTACACGGATCTTGGCAAAATTATGCCCAAAATTGTATTGATAATAGATTTAGGGGTGAGGCTGATGGGTAACAGAGTATATATATGTTTAGCTTTGGTAGGTGCTAACGTTAATAGAGAGTACTGAACAGTTTTACAAAGGGGTTGTATTAATTTCATTTTTAATTTTATTTTTAAAATAATATTTGAAATTTTATTTTACCAATTACCTGCTTAAATAAACTGATTGCCTATTAGATTTAATTAGCTTACCTTGTCCCAGGTATGTGAATTTTCTGAAATATATATATATATATATATATATATACACTTAATCCCACTGGGCACTAAGCTCTTTTCCTAGAGTAAATGTAACATCTTCTATGATATACTTCTCTGTAGCTAGGTCCTGGCTCTGATTCTTACCAGCTGTGTGAGGTTGGGCAAGTCATTTGAGCTCTTTGAACCACAGAGTTCTCATCACTAAAGTTGAGATAATGATGCTTTTCTCATGAGGTTGACGCAATGATAAGGTGAGTTGTGTGTGGCATTGTTGGAAGAATGCACGGTGTCTTGCTGTGGTTATATGTGCTTGCTTCTATTATTTCTTAAAGAAGGAGTCTGAATGGAATTCTTCTAAATAGCAAAGGTGATGCAATGTTCTATGCATTTTTATGGTAGAAAAATGAGAAACTAACATACTTTTTAAAAAATATTTACAATGCCCTTTGAAAACACTATATTATACAGGCCAAGAGAAAACAGTGTTATGGAAAGAAAGTGAGTCAGGAGTGAAGGATGTCATTGCCACTCACCTGCCACTGTTCAGGTGACCTTCCTGCCATCTCCTTGGTTTCATGTGTGATATGAAAATAAGCCTGCAGGGTGTAGGGAGGTGGAGATGATGCTTACTTGGGTTCTCTTTGGAGGTGAGGATGCAATAGTCCTCATTCTTACCATTTTGTCCCATGTTGCGATATTGTCAATGACCTAACCAAACGTCTTCCCTCCTTCTTCTTGCCTTTGGTCAGGTGTTAGGATGAATGCCCTCATCTCCAAGAATGTAGCCCCTGTCTGTAGGAGGTGAATTTTGATTGGATTAAACCATTCACTTCAACTTCTTTTCCTTTGCCAGTGATTGGTGGAATAGCAGTGGGCATGTGACCCCCAATGAGACAGAAGAGGAAGTCAGTTGGCAGGTTCCAGGAAAGGTCTGTTCTTCCATAGAAGAAAGGACTACCTGAGGAGTGACCACTGTTTCTGTCCTTCCGTCCTTTGGGCTTTGGAAACTGTCATGTGTGGGCCTTTGGTCAATGAATGCTGAATTATACTTAGGCTGTCTCATGCATTCTGGGATTCCTGTGTGTTTTCCCCCTTTATCTCATCTAAATTCCAGGAGCTTGTGATGTTCTGGGCAAGAGGGATGTGGGATAGGAGGGAAGCTGTCTTTCCTTTCCATTCTTGCTCTGTCTTTGAGGACTTTTGCTATATTTTTTTTCTTTCCCATTTCCCATGCAATGTCTTCTATGTCTTCTCTTTTATCCACTGGAGGGTTGCCATTACATCTCTTGGCTTCTATTTCTACCCCAGTATCTTTCTTAGTAACATGGAAACTGTTTTGCTATTCTCACAAGATGCTGGTTTCCAGAAAACCCAGTGGACTAGGCTGGGACAAAAGATGCTCTGTCAGGCTGTCTCAGGTTCATCTGAAAAGACACACATAGGACCCAGCCACTTCTATCCTAGGATTACATCACCAAAGTCCATTTCAGCTCCACGTGGGATCTACCCAGGAAAGGAAATACCCACATTATGCACTCTTAGACTTCCTGAACTTATCTCTCCTTCCTCCTTTGGAGGTATGTCAAAGAAGTCTGACCAAGATATATTTTTAGGATTTAAAACCAGGGAAGGTATATTTTTAAGGTTTAAAACCAGACTGGGCTATGGTGAGCCATGATTGCACCACTGCATACCAGCATGCGCAATGGAGAAAGACTCTATTTCAAAAAAAAAAAAAAGAGAAAGAAAGAAACAAAGCAAAACAAAACAAACAAACTAGAGAAGACAGGTTCTTGATTGTATGGAGTGTTGCAGCAGTTGCTGGAGAGAAGAAAAAGAAAAAGAAAAAACTGTGTAGAGAGCTATTATTCTGATAAACATTCCATATCTGGAGTCTACTAATCTCTTTGTGAATTATTTATATCTCAGTCTGATTTTGCAGCTCATTTCAAATGTTTGCTTAATTTTCCCAATGATAAGATCATAAAACACCTCCCTGGGGAAACTCTAAGAGTTGGCTTGGAAGTCAAGGATATCTGTGTAGGGGTGCGCACTGGTGGTTGGATGCATAGTCCTAAATATTTATGAAAATTTTAATAAGTTAATTTTTCTTTGCTACTGGTAATAGATGGTAAGGCCAGAACTTTAGCACAGATTTTCCATTGGCCTTAATCACCCAAAAGAAAAATTGTATTTTCTGTTTCCTCTGTGGAATAAGAAGCAAAATTCAAAAGAAGAAAAATAATTGCCCTCTTGACTCCAGACTTTCTGCCCAAGGAATCTTCTCCTGATTAAGTTTTTAAAGCATCATGACTGCAGCCATTTTGGGTGTCTTCCATTTAATTTTCTCCCTCCTTGTGTTTTCCCAGGCTTTCTAATTTGCAAGCTGTCTGCTTCTGAGCAATTGATTCTTCTAGAAGCCCCATGACATGCATCACTCCCTGCCAGAGTCCCAGGTAAAATACAGGACAGGCAGTGAGATTTGAATTTCAGATCAACTGTGAATACCTTTTAGTGCAAGTATATCCCAAATATTTCATGGGGACGTACTTACCCTAAGAAAAAAATCATCATCGAATCTGACAATAGTAAGCCCTGCATTTGGGAAAAGCAGAGTATAGAGTTTACGTGGCCTTGAGGGAAGCACGTTTGCTGGAGAAGGAGAAGGGAAGTAAGGAGTTGGGTGGGCATTTTGGATTGGATAGACTGAGTGGTTTCATCCATCTCTGCTTGCTACCTGATTAATACATGAGGGAAATGGAGAAAAAAGGAGGGTTGATCAGTTTGCTATGTCCATCTTTCACACTTTTCCCAGGTTTCTCTACCTAATACCATTCATTTGCTAAAATAGATGAAAGCCAGAGGCAATATTTAAAGAGCATCTGGATAGCAGCTTCTGTGAAAAGAGTGATCACTCTTTCATTTCTGCTCTGTAGTTGGGCCTTGTTTGTTAGACCAAAGCAGGCTATGTCTCAAATTTATACATTTTTCATTTACTAAAGTGTTACTAAAAGTGTGCTTTGCTTCTGCCCCTTGAGGCTTGCTTCTCCCACTCTCTTTGAGTGCTGGATCTTTTCATAAGCACATGTGTGATTTTTGTGCCCCTGACCTGTGAATGAGAAAATAACTAGCCAGGACTGGTATTTGGCTACCAAAAAGTCTAAAGAATCTACTTGGGTGAGTTGGCCAATGTGTATTCACACAGACCCAGTGGTCTGGGGGTGAAGAAGGGTGCAGGCGGGCAGTGGTTCCTCTACTTGGTAGCTCTGCTATAGTAAGCTTAGCTCTTTGCATCCAGCTCTGATACGATCTCTTCCCCGTGGTGGTAGACCATGTGGTCATGCCAGGACCCTTTTGCTGTGTCACTGGCCACACTGTCTGCGCCTCTGCAGGTCTCCTGGCTGCACCTGCCTGGAAGTATCCATCAGTTCCTGCTTTACCAGCTGTTGATTTGCTGAAGAAGTGGACTCCCCAGAAATAAATGCCCACTCCCTTGATGGTCTCCCTTGATGCCCACTCCCTTGATGGGCTCCTTTCTCACGCTCTGATATAGATTAGATGTCCCCTACAAATCTCATGTTGAATTGTAGTCCCTGGTGTTGGAGGTAGGCCTGGTGGGAGGTGATTGGATCATGGGGGCAGATCCTTCATGGCTTGGTGCTGTCTTGTTAATAGTGAGTTTGTTCTTGCACAATCTGATCATTTAAAAGTGTGCGGCACCTCCTCACACTCTTGCTCCCATTCTTGCCATGAGAGACACCTGCCCTCCCTTCTTCTGCCATGAGTAAAAGCTCCCCAAGCCCTCTCCAGAAGCTGAGCGGTTGCCAGCACCATGCTTTTCTGTACAGCCTGCAGAACTCTTGGCCCATTAAACATCTTCTCTGTATACATTACTCAGCTCAGGTATTTTTTATAGCAGTGCAAGAACAGCCTAAACATGCCCCTTCTCCTCCAAAGTGGGCGCTGCCCTGATAGCTGCTCTGGCTGATGCCTTTCTAGATGCACACACCTGAAATGTTTATTTAAACTGGCTGAAAAAAAAAAAGAAATCTTTTTAAATGTGTTTTTCTTGTCCCTACAGAAGAATAAAATGTTGCATCTGATACCTGCTGTCCTACTCCCTGGGAAAGACTTCTGCTCAGACCGACTTACATGACAGTCTTCTTGCTCAACTCATCCCTGCTTGGGGAGGGTAGAATTGTACTTATCAGCTCTACCTGTGCAGTATACCTCCTTTTTTCTCCACCTCTCCTTTCTGCTTTCCTCTCTTCTCTCTCTCAAAGCTCCTAAAATCTTCTTTAGATAAAATCAGACTTCCTCCAACTCAGCACCAGGAGGATTCTATCCAATGATTTCCCTGCCTGGATCTTATTTCAGCTCCTCCTGAGCTCCATTTATGATCATGTCAACCAAATGATATCTTCACCTCTTCTTCTGCACTGGAGCTGAACCTGTGTTTTTTCCAGGTGCCACCATGTTTGAAATAGTGCCAGCATATTTTTAATAACAAACCTTCAAATTGTTTCTGTTTGACATATCCTCTCTTATCAATGACACAACAGGCAACAAGGCTGCCTGTGGAAATGCTTAGACTTTTCACATATTTATGGTGAAATTTCTCCTGTTGATATAACTGACACTCTCACATCGCAGTGTTATTTCAGTTTTTGGAGGCACCTCCATCCTGTTCTCCATAATGACTGTACCAATTTACATTCCCATCAATAGCAGACGGGTCCCTTTCCGCCACATCATCACCAGCACTGCTCTCTTGTCTTTTAGACAAGAACTATCCTAATAGGTGAGAAGTGGAATCTCGTTGTGTGCCAAGAATATGCAACGGGGAAAGGAGAGTCTCTTCAATAAACAGGTTGCAGTAAACTAGATATTCACATGCAAAAAAATGAAATCAGATCCTCATTTTACACCATATAAAAATTAACAGAAATAAATTAAAGACATATATGTAGAATCCAAAACCATAAAATGCCTAGGAGAACATGTAGGAAAAAAAGCTCTTTACATTGGCCTTGGCAATTTTTTTTTTATAACCCAAAACAAAGGCAGTATAACATGAAAAGCATAGGCTATAAAAACAAAAGTAAACAAGTGAGACCACATCAAACTAAGAAGCTGCTGCAGAGCAAAGGGAGCAACCAACACCATTCATAGAATCAGTGGTCCAGTTTTCAACATCTTTTCATTTTCTCATGGATTAAGTGGCTCTAGACATCCCAACCCTGCAAATGTTGTGATGGGTGTGAGAGTTTTGCAAAAGGAAGTCCAGGGATCTGGTGTAGTGGAGAAGATGACGTGAAGACGCTGATGATCATCCGGTGCCCTTGGACGCTTCTGTGCTTGTTCGGTTGCTTTCTACGTGCCGGCACTGCAGTCGTTCCTTCTATGAGTGCACGAGACGTGAACGACATCTCCTTGTTCAACAGAAATTGTAGTCTTAGGACTTCTAGTCTGAGAAGTTGTTTTTAAAACCTGGCGTTGGGATGCTTCAGATTTCACATCCCTTATCAACTACATTGTTGTAGTCAAGATAATTTGGATTCTGTTCTGGTAACTGTCTTCAAAATCCCGAAGGCCTAAAACCTCAGCACAAAGGCCAATTTCTCCTTTACACTGTGTGCCCACTGGGTATAGACCCTGGGTTTTCTGTGCCATGTTGGCCCCACCCCAGGACCCTGGGCTATGGCAGCAGCTCTGTTGGAAAGCGCAGGTGTTCACTTTTGAAACAGATCGAAAGAGGAAACATCGACAAATGCATGGGACAGTTTTATGCTCATTTCCTTGGCCGATGCAAGTCATGAAACAATCCTTAATTTCAAGAGAGTTTGTAAAGGTAGTCCTACCACATGCCTGGGGAAGAGAGCCAGACAAAATGTGACCCAAAGACAATCCCATGCAAAACAACTGCCCCACACAAAGCATGCTGCTTGGAGCTGAACTTTCTCTACCCGTCTCCTCATCTGAGCTGAACAGCAAGTTTGTCATGGATGAATGATATCTCAGGAGGGTTCACTGCCTTGATGAAGTGAGAAGTAAGGGAGATGGCATCCTGGGTTTGTTTTCAGTGTCCTAGATCGCTCCATTCTGTGCAGCTGCAATTGGCACGCATAGTTGCACTGACCTTGTGTCTAATGAGGGCACCCAAAATAGTATCCCAAGCAGGACTCCTCAAAAGCTGCAGCTGTGAAGGCCAGAAGAAAAGGTTGCCATGGAGCTGGGGTGAGAGAAAGGAGTCAAGGCCTTCATGCTGAGGAATGTAGATTGGGGGTTGTCATTGTGTGATTTTGAAATAGTAACTAGAAAGAGCTTGCCCCATCTGTGAGTTTTTGCAAGCAAACATGTGAGATGCATTTGACAAAGGAAGAAAACAATGGAAGTTTCTGCTAAATTACATAATCTGCCCTGAAATCACTGTAATTGTGGCTTCAAGATCCCCGAACGACCTTGTTTGGTCGTCACCTGCCTCTGATTAATCTGCAGTAAACAATGGCTATTGTTGATAAATCAGGCCAGATATGCTGCCCTAAAATTAAATAGAAAACAAAAGAACTTGGAGATGTGATCATTGTGTCAGTAGGGATGAAAGAACACGCCTTTCTGTTTCCGGGTTTCAGGGTGCAGGGGAGGTTTAGCTTGCTCCCAGGTGGGCTCCAGGCTCTTGGTCTCTTGCTCTTCCAAGAATAGGAGAGGGGACCACGCCAGGCATCCTGTGCTCACAAGTAAATATCGGATCCCAAAGAGTTTTTGCAGAAAGTGATTTATTTAGGCAGAGAAAGAGAAAAAGGGGAGAGAAAAAGATGAGAAAGAGAAAGCTTCCATAAAGATTGTGAAAGGGGACTGAAACATGGAATCCCTGAGAGGGAAAGCAGCTTCCACACTGAGTACAAGGGGACCCCTGAGGGGGAAATCCACCCAGATGTGGGGGGCAGGGACTTTTATCCTGGGAGGAATTCCCACCTCTTCCAATGTTGTACTGAACCGAGCATAGAAGGTCAACACCAAGACAAAAGTATGCCAAATTGCAGGGTCTTTATTGCCGGCGACCACGGAGGACTCACGTCTCTCCAACCCGTGGCCCTGAAAAGGAGGGTGTCAAGACCTTTTATACCCCTAAAAGCACCTCGGGGTGAGCGTGATGGGTGGGGGTGGGGGTGAGAAGCTTCAGACATTCCGAGGGCCAGGGGACTTTTGACATTCTGATTGTTACTTAAGCAGTTAACAAAAGTCAAGATAAGCATTTGTTTACACATTGTCTGGTTAGGGTGGAAATTACAAGTCGCAGGGGCCAAGATGGCCTGGGTTTGGACTGGTTGCCTGTCACATTATGGGTTTAAACAGAAAGCCAAGGTATGGTTGAGGTATGCAGTTTTATGGGGCTTTTACCATGTCACACCAAGCCCCCTGGCCAATGAAAAGAGTTCCTTTAAACTTCTGCTATACTTTAGCTAATAGTAACTATTACTTTCTTTGCTAAGAATTTACAGACTGAGTGAAATTTGTCAGCATTTATATTTGTACACCGGCTGAATATGTATATAAATAAGTAAAATATAGTTGGTATTTTGACAAGATACAAAAAGAAATCTGTTCTCTGATGATTTCTATGGCTTTATTAAAATCTTCATGTTACCCAAATTCAAACTATACTGCAGGAATATAGAGTAACCCAAACAGCGTGGTTCTGGTGTGGAAACAGACACAGAATAGAAGGACCAGAAATAATGCCACACACCTACAACCACCTGATCTTCAACAAAACTGATAGAAACAAGCAATCGGGAAAGGATTCTATTCAATAAGTGGTGCTGAGCTAACTGGCCACGCATATGCAGAAGATTGAAATTGAGCGCTTTCCTAAAACCACATACAAGAATCAACTCAAGATGAATTAAAGACTTAAATGTAAAACATAAAACTATAAAAAGCCAGGAAGATAACCTAGGAAATACTAGTCTGGACAAAGGAAATAGCAAAGATTTTATGACAAAGATACTGAAAGCAATCGTGACAAAAGCAACAATTGACAAATGGGATCTAATCAAACTGAAGAGCTTCTGCACAGCAAAAGAAGCTATCAGCAAAGTAAACAGCCTACAGAATGGGAGAAAATTTTGCAAATCATGCATTTGACAAAGGTCTAATATCCAGCATCCGTAAGAAACTTAAACAAATTTACAAGAAATAAGAACCCCAATAAAAAGTGGGCAAAGAACATGAACAATTTTCAAAAGAAAAATTACATACAGTTAACAAACATAGGAAAAAAGATCAATATCACTAATTATTAAAGAAATGCAAATTAAAACCACAATTAAATATTATCTCATACAAGTCAGAATAGCTATGTTAAGGTCACAGCAAGGCAAGCCTATAGACCCCCTTCCCATTCTCCCGTTAAGCTGAGCTCATAAGAAAAACAGCCTCAAGCCTTGTAAACAGGGCACTTAGGTTCCAGGATGTGGTCGCACCCGGCTCTCTAACCGTGGATGTTAACCCAATTAAGCAGAATGTCAGCCTCTGAGAACCAAGATGTGGTTTTTCTTAGAATAGCACTCGGCTACCTGCAACGCCCCCCCCCTCCCCGCACCCATATAATCCCCATAGTGCATAAGCCAGGCTGCTGCCTTCACTGCCTGTGGTGAGGCAGCCAGCCTGGCAGGTTGAAATAAACTTGCTAAACCTGACCCTGGGTCTGCCTCTCCATCCTTTCAGTCAACCTTACAGCTATCATTAATAAGTCAAAAAATAACAGATACTGGCGAAGTTGCAGAGAAAATGGAGCACTTACATATTGTTGGTAGGAGGGTAAATTAGTTCAACCATTGTGGAAAGCAGTGTGGTGATTCCTCAAGGAGCTCAAAAGAGAACTATCATTTGACCTAGCAATCCTGTTACTAAGTATATACCCAAGGAATAAAAATCACACTACCATAAAGATACACACACACATGTTTTTGTTAAAGCACTGTTTACAACAGCAAAGACATGGAATCAACCTAAATGCCCATCGATGATAGACTGGATAAAGAAAATGTGTGCATGTACACCATGAAATACTACGCAGCCATAAAAAAAGAACAAGTCATATCCTTTGCAAGAACATGGATGAACCCGGAGGCCGTTCTCCTTGGCCAGATAACAGAGGAACAGAAAACAAAATATGACATGTCCTCACTTATAAGTGGGAGCTAAATAATGAGAACCAATGACATAAAGAGGGGATTCAAGAGAAACAGCCTATTTGAGGGAGAAAGTAGAGAGAAGGGAGAGGATCAGGAAAAATAAGTATTGGGTACTAGGCTTAGTACCCAGGGGACAAAATAGTCTGTACACCAATCCCTGGGACATGAGTTTGCCTGTATTAACAAACCTAAACATGTGCCCCTGAACCTAAAATAAAAGTTAAAAAATAAAAATAAATAAAATCAATAAAACCAAGAAAACAATTTGAAGCTCTGTATTTTAAAGCAAACTACAGGGTCAGATAAGGTGGCTCATGCCTGTGATCCCAGCACTTTGGGAGTCCGAGGTAGCTGAATCATTTGAGGTCAGGAGTTCAAGACCAGCCTGGCCAACACGACGAAACTCCATCTCTACTAAAAATACAAAAATTAGCTGGGCGGCAGTGGTGCACACCTGTAGTCTGGGCTATTCGGGAGGCTGAGGCAGGAGAATTGCTTGAACCTGGGAGGCAGAGGTTGCAGTGAGCCGAGCAATTGAACTGTTGCACTCCAGACTGGGTGACAGAGTAAGACCCTGTCTCAAAGTAAATAAATAAAACAAAGCAAACTGCATCAGAGCTGGGGGAACATTTTTTATGTTGTAATTCTAACATATTATTTGATACACTGCAGAAAGCATGATAAAATCAGTTCTACAGATAAAGGGCCAACATATCTGTTATCAAAATTTCTTTTTTATTGTTGTTTGCCTAAGGAACATGTTACTTGCAACCTCTGAAATAGAAAATGTAGCTTTGCTCAGTCCTAGTACAATTAAGGGGATGGTATGTTCGTATATGTATGATTGTGTGGTTTGCCAAGTGAATTCAGCGGCCACTATTTTCACTTGAGCGTTGGTGGCTCCCGAAAGACAAAAATACTTTTGATTGATTTGGAAGTACTTCCTGGCTCATCCTGGACTGGGGAGATTGAATTTCCATATGCATTCTAATATCCTCTTTTCCACCAGGCCCAATCCCAAGTTCTTTTCTGCATATTGTGCAGTATGCTTTTTGCTAATAATTTACCTGTGAATCCATCTCCAATTTAATTAACCAGTAATGAATTTGTTCTCTCTCTCTCTTTTTTTTTTTTTTGAGTGATGTCTGGTCATATGGTGCTGTTATTGCAATTGTTCTCATTCTTACTATCTAAACTCTTGAAAACATAGTCATAATTTTCACAATGTTAAAAGTTGAATATTAAACTATAGTTACCTTGACACAAAGAACAACAGTTATTTTACAGGCAAAGTCAAAGATGTGCTGGTAACATCACCATGACAACACATTTCCAGTTGTACACTTCAGTCACATCGCTCAGAGTGATGTCAACATGCTGCTTTTGGTCCTTATTTTTCAGTGCTGATGTGGGGTTTTCTACTTTTCTCCTAATCTTACATACTTATTGCCAAAAGTCAGGGCATTTTCTGTCCGGTGGAAGAGGTTTTCTTGGATGTGAGACTTTTACTGCTAATGCTGGGACATCCTGCACAGACAGGGCTGGCTCATCACCCCATGAACTGCACTATAAAAGAGAGCTATCTTGCTCACATCAGTCTAACTGTGTCACGCTTCTGACTATTCAGAGTTTGTCTGCTGAGAAAGGGGGTATCATCACCTTTGCTATTGCCAAACACCTCTTTCTTTCTACCGTCTTTCTCCAAGTCCAAGCAACCTATGTAGACGTGGTCATTAATCAGACAGCAAAATCCAAGGATAGCGTCTGTGTGCTTAAGCCAAAGGATGTTATCAAATAAGAGAAATTTAAGTTCCCAAACTCTAAAATAGGCTGTGTACCTCCTAAGTGCCATTTCTCCCAGTCCCAAGGAGAAATGAAGCTACCTGGGTTAGATGTGATGAATTATACTCACATAGAATAAGCAGGTTTAATAAATCTTAAGGAACTTTACCAACGGTGGCTGTATTGTGAATTAAACCACAGCCAGCAGCCTGACATTTCATACACCTTACATTAAGAATAATGGGTTCTCCTCTGGCCAGCTACACAATAGATAATATAAAGTATCAGATCCCAAATAGATTTTATAAATGATTGAATTTTAATTCCTGTAATTTACTTCAAACATTTCTTGAGTCGGGCGGCCAGTTAGCTCAGTTGGTGAGCTAACTAACCTTCCAACAATAAAAATTAAAAACAGCAACAACAACAACAAAAAACATTTCTTGAGTGGCTTCTGTGTTTGAGAGACTGGGATAAACCATGGTGACTTAGAAGTAAATGATGCACTCTCCGTCTCTATTTTTTCTCTTCCTAATATGAATATTCATGAGAAATAATATAATATATATTTTCTTATGCATATATTGTATATGCATATGCATATATAAACATGTGTCTGCACTTTTAAGGTAAAATTCACATTATATAAAATTGACCGTGAACCATTTTCAAGGGAACAATTAAGCGGCATTTAGTATACTCACAACTTAGTAGTGCAACCATCTCCTCTACAGAATTCTGAAACATTTTCATCATCCCAAAATAAAGTGCCTTTCCTCTCAAGCAATCATTCCACATTCTCCTCACCTCCCAGCACCTCCCAACCACAAATCTACTTTCTGTTCCCGTGAATTTACCTATTCTGGACATTTCAAGTAATGGAATCACACACTATGTGTCCTTTTGTGTCTGATTTCCATCACCTGGATAATCTGTGTCAGGTTCATCTCTATTCCACCATGTATTGAAGCAAGAACTTGTACATGAATATTCACTGTGGCACTATTAACGCTAGCCCAAATAGCCCAATGTCCATCCACTGACGAATAACTAAACAGAATGTAGCATAATCATATAATGAAATATTATTCAAGTAACTTATTTTTTAAGTGAAAGACTAATGCATAAAAGGATGATTTAGATAAATTTGAGTATTGCTAACATTAAACACAGGGTTCTGTGGTAGGCTGCAGGAGGAATACTAAATACAACCATGGGATTCTGAGATAATTTATATCCTTACAGTAATTTCAGGGGGAGGAACGCATAATTGTGCCAAGACAGAAGGCAAGTTTTAATCTAATTTTTTCCCACAGTGCTTTATTTTAATGTTTTTAATCTTCTTTTATGGTTGAAACATGATATGTTCCCATTTCTCAAGTATAAATGCAGTTCTAATCAAAGAGTGGAACAATGATCAAATGGCATACTTCTCCTTTACAATGTAGTTTCGTAGATTTCAAATTTGAAATTTTTGTGGCGCACAAAAAAAAGTTAAGATGATTAGGTTAATATGGATAATACTAAACTTTGTTAACAGTATTAATATAGAAAGAGCTTTAGCAAATCAAAACCAACATGTATAGACATACAGAACATAAACATTTCACCCAAGAAGAAACATACATAAGCAATAAACAGATGCGAAAATAAACCCTACCATTATCAAAGACAAAAGAACTATAAGGATAGATATTATCTACATGATAGGTTTTTAAAATGAAAAACAAGCTTGTGTTGGGAAAACTGTCAGCGGACATAAGCTGTTGGTAATCTTATCAATTAATACAATTTGAAGAAGTATTTTTGCAATATGTATCAACAATTTTAACATGTATTATCTTTGCAAATAAACACGGTTACTGACAGTATACTGGATATTAAGAGTATCACTGCCGAGAAGTGGAACTGAAAATCAAAGATAATAAATTTAAAAATTGTTGATGTCTATAAATATTTTTTCATTTTTACACTGTATTACAATGAAAAATTGTTTACCACCTCATAATCTATGCAAAATAAATTAATCAGAATTTCCAAAATGGTAGTCCTTGAAGGATATCTGGTATGTAGACTTGTTTTCTATGGCAAATCAGTGACTTTACTGAACAGATAGCCTAAATTAATTCAGTTTTCTTTCTCACATGAAGTTACAGAATTTTGGCACCTCTTGGAAGATTACAGTATCTGGTATCACTGTATTTAGGCATGTTAAAAATAAGTAAATAATTAAACCTATGGCCCAACTGGGTGGCTCATGCCTGTAATCCTAACACTTTGGAAGGCCAAGGTGGGAGGGAGGGTCACTGGAGTCCAGAAGTTTGAGACTAGCCTGGGCAACATCACGAAACCCTGTAACAACAAAAAATACAAAAATTAGTCCAGTGTGGTGGTGTTTGCCTGTAGTCCCAGGTACTTGGAAGGCTGAGGTGGGAGGATGGCTTGAGCCTCAGAGGAGGAGGCTGCAGTGAGCCCTGACCACAGCGCTGCACTCCAGCCTGGGTGATAGAGTGAGATCCTTTCTCAAAATACATAATGAATTAAAGCTTTAAAGAATTCTATGTCTAAGTGGCAACTGCCCACCCTCCACTCAGGGTCAATCCCTTGGTTCTTCATAGAGCCCACTGTACTGTATTTGATCCAGATTCTTCAACCTTGCACTTTATCTGCTCAAGCTCTGTAGGTATTTGAGTTCATGACTTTTGGATCAAATAAACATTCTAATAATTGAATTCTAGTCCCCTACTGTAAAGGACAAACCATAAAATATTTAGCAACATTAAAAGATACGCATAGCTGGGCGCGGTGTCTCACCCCTGTAATCCCAGCACTTTGGGAGGCCGAGGTGGGTGGATCACGAGGTCAAGAGATCGAGACCATCCTGGCCAACATGGTGAAACTTCATTGCTACTAAAAATACCAAAATTAGCCAGGCGTGGTGGCACGCGCCTGTGGTCCCAGCTACTCGGGAGGCTGAGGTGGAAGAATCACTTGAACCCAGGAGGCAGAAGTTGCAGTGAGCCAAGATTGCGCCACTGCACTCCAGCCTGGTAACAGAGCAAGATTCCATCTCAAAAAAAAAAAAAAAAAGATATGCATAATGCAGTAATAGGTGGCAAAGAGTTTCAGGCTGTTATGTATAATTAATCCTATTTTTCCCTCAAATTATATTTATTTAAAAAATGACTGAAGCCCAGGAGCAGAGACTCATGCCTGTAATTCCAGCATATTGGGAAGCTGAGGCTAGCTGATTACCTGAAGTCAGGAGTTCGAGAATAGCCAGTCCAACATCGTGAAAATTTGTCTCTGCTAAAAATGCAAACATTAGCCAGGCCTGGTGGTGTGCCTGTAATCCCAGCTACTCAGGAGGTTGAGGCAAGAGAATTGGTAGAACCTAAGAGGTGGAGGTTGCAGTGAGTTTAGATTGCACCACTGCTCTCCAGTCTGGGTGACAGATCAAGACTCTGTCTCAAAAATATATAAAAAAAAAACAAAATAAATAAAAAATGACTAAAAATATTAACATCTACATTTTTACCATGCTTACCTCTGAGTCTCAAAAGAGTTGGTGATTTTAATGATTTGGCAAGGAGCATAATTTGTGTTTTCCAAATTTTCTAGAATAAAAATGTCTAAATTTCATAGCAACACAAATAAAACTTTCAAAAAATCCAAACCGCTGAATTTGAGTTACATACAATAAAAAAATGAATAATCTTTTTAAATAAGTGCAGCTTCTAAAGAAGTCTCTTTTGCAAAGAAATTTACAGACACGTTATCTGATCTGTTGCTGATTGGAGAAGGTGCTGCACTGGCCAACAGCAACTTCTGTGCCGATGGAAACGTTTTACATCTGTGCTGTCCAGCGAATTAGCCACTAGCCACAGGTGGCTGCTGAGCACAGTGTGACTGAAGACAAGAGTTCCAGTTTATTTAATTTAAATGCATTTGATATGGTTTGGAGCTGTGTTCCCACCCAAATCTCCTGTTCAACTGTAATCTGAGACGCTGTAGGTGGGGCCTGGTGGGAGGTGGCTGGATCATGGGCATGGATCCTTCAGGAGCAGTTTAGCACCATCTGCTCAGCACTGTTCTTGTCATGATGAGTGAGTTCTCAAGAGATCTGGTTGTTTAAACGAGTATAGCACTGACCTAGAAGGTCACCTGTCATCTAAGGTCATGTTCCCTGCCACCCTTCGTGCTTTGTGAATCAAAGGAAGCAAACGGTATCCTATCAAACACAGACAGGATTCAGAGCATAATTATAAGAGGAAACATGTTGAAAGAGTGACCATGTTTTAGGACTTCTTTTAAATGGGAAAGCTATATAATAAAATTGATTGAAGATAGCGTTAGCATTTCACAAAAGGACAGTCTGAGTAAATGGCAACCTTTAACACGAGGCTGCAGAACTCAGAAACCTGCGGTCAAAAGGTATACACTGGGTTACTCATTACAGAAGACTTTCTGTTTATAGAACATGGACCAAACCAATGGTTTGGTAAAAAAATACTTCAGTGATTGAAAGCCATTTTCCAAGGGATTTTTTAGTCCCTATGAAGAGGAGATAACCCATTTACTCCCAGGGTGGACATAACTTCATACTCTGGATTTGAGTCCCACCAGATCATATAGAAAATTTGGCCATGACTAGCACAAGCTATCACTGCTAATTATGGGGCAGAGAATGGCCCCCTTGTGTTTGAAAAACGCAGTGGGCCCGTGATGCTGTGCTGTCATCACAGAGGAATACATCAAACAACCATCTCTACTAACAATACAAAAACTCGCTCGGCATTGTGGTGCCCACCTGTAATCCCAGCCACTCAGTCTGAGGCAGGAGAATCATTTGAACCCGGAAGTGGAAGTTGCAGTGACCTCAGATGGTGCCACTGGACTCCAACCTGGGTGACAGAGCAAGACTTTGCCTGAAAAAAATAAAAAAGAAACAAACAAAAGTAAAAATAAAAATCCCCAAGCCCAATGGAAAACAGGGTGTAATCTATTTTTCTTCTAATTTTAACTTTTATTGTATGTTCAGGAGTACATGTGCAGGTGTGTTATATAGGTAAACCCATGTCATGGGGATTTGTGGTTTTGCTGTAAAGATAAGTTATTCAGCCTGGTACGATGTCGGGGACCAGCACGTCTGCCAGGAGGCTCCCGGCCTGCGGGAGGCCTCACCCCAACTCGGAGATGTTCACAACCTGGAGGAGAGAGTGCGCGGAAGAGAAGACAGACAGACAGTGGGGTCTGGAGGACTACCCTGG
>CAUYLG010024447.1:0-37636 GCA_963573385.1 Cacajao melanocephalus | reverse complement strand
TCTGCCTCCTGGGTTCAAGCAATTCTCCTGCCTCAGCCTCCCGAGCAGCTGGGACTACAGACATGTGCCACCATGCCCAGCTAATTTTTGTATTTTTAGTAGAGACGGGGTTTCACCATGTTGACCAGGATGGTCTCGATCTCTTGACCTCGTGATCCACCCGCCTCAGCCTCCCAAAGTGCTGGGATTACAAGTGTGAGCCATCGCGCCCGGCCCTCTTTTTTTTTTTTTTTTTTTTTTTTATACAGTGTCTTGCTCTGTCACCCAGTCTGGAGTGCAGTGGTGTGATCTCAGCTCACTACAACATCTGCCTCCCAGGTTCAAGTGATTCTCCTGCCTCAGCCTCCCAAGTAGGTAGGATTACAGGTGCCTACCACCATGCCCAGCTAATTTTTTTATTTTTTAGTAGAGACGGAGTTTCACCATCTTGGCTAGGCTGGTCTCAAACTCCTGACCTTGTGATCCACCCACCTTGGCCTCCCAAAGTGCTGGGATTACCGGTGTGAGCCACCGCGCCCAGCCACTGCCACCCTTTTTATTTGTCAGTTAAAATGTGATAAAGATATTTATTTAAGGTTACTAAACTCTGGGGAGAGTTAAGCATCTACAGATATCTTGCAACATTTTGATATTTCTAAATATCCAAGATTGTATTGCATCTAAAAGAGAACAATGATTTTCAACTCCTTCCTGGTCTCTTAGTTTAACAGCCTGGGTTAGTGATCTTTACTCCCTTTGAAGTTCAAGTGGCCAACCAATGAGTGTTTAAGTGAGTGGTGGGGAACTGTGGCCCGCAGGCCAAACTGTCTGTTTTTGTAAATAAACTTTTGTTAGAACGCAGTTATACCCATTCATCTGTTTGTTGTCCATGTTTGCTCTTGTTATAAGAGCAGAGCTGAATAGTAGAGACAGAAACTGTATGTCTTGCAAAGACAAAAATATTTACTATCTGGACCTTTACAGGAAAAATTTGTCAACCAGTGCTTTGTTGATAATCTGCTGCATGCTCTGTCTTTTTATTCCTGTTTAAAAAGAGAGGCAAGATGTGTCCAGTTTCAGAAGAAAAATAATGTGAAGCAGGCATCATATGACAGTTTTGTCCTTTTACTGTTGATATTCATCCACTGAAATATGTATAATCTTCTCATCCTTCCATTCCCAAGCAAGTGGAAGGAGTATAACATTGATGTGATTGTTCAACTTAATACCACTTTTTAAGCTGAAAGGTCCTCTCATGGTTATAAAGTCATTTTCAAACTTAAACCGTCAAGGCAAATTGGAAAGAAAAATCCTTGTGGCAATTAGCATTTTCTTAAAATTTCTTTAAAATTGTAAACCAAGCATTTGAGACTTCAAATTTTATTGTACACCAAGGAATATTATCTTATTTGAACTTCGAAATAATCATTTGAAGTACACAGGGATAAATATTCCAATTTTATGGATGAGGAAACTGAAAATAAGAGTTTCCGTGTATATGTTTTAAGGTTAGGGTTAGTAAGTAACAAGTTTGGTCCTAATCCAAATACTGATGCCTGTTTCAGTGTTATTTCTAACTGCCTTGTAACATCATCCATTTTGTTTTACTGTTAATCATGGCACGTACTGTGATTAGTTCCTGAGACTATCCCAACTGCCTGGTGGCTTCTGTGCTGTCTTGTTTGATTCTCATACAGTTCTTTGAGGTGATTGCTGTTATATACATTTTATAAAGGAGAGATCACAATCAGAAAGGCTGAGTAACTTGCCCAAGATCACACAACCAGTAAATCTGATGTGAGACAGGGTCTCGCCCTGTGGCCCAGGCTGGATTACAATAGTACAATCACCCCTCACAGCAGCCTCAACCTTCTGAGCTCAAGGGATCCTCTCACCTCAGCCTCCTAAGTAGCTGGGGACTACAGGTGCACACCATCATGTCCAACTAATTTTTTAAAAGTTTTTGTAAAGACAGTATCTCACTATGTTGCCCAGGCTGTTCTCAAACTCCTGACTTCAAGCAATCCTCCCATCTTGGCCACCCAAAGTGCTGGAATTTACAGGCAAGAGCCACCATGCCCGGCTGATTACTATATTTTCTTTAAAATTTTATATCTAGCTACTTTTCCAAATTAAGTTATTAATTCCAATCAGATTTAATAGAGTCTCACTGATTTTCTAAATATGTAGTCAAACCATCCACAGTTATTTAGGAAGACATTTGGTTGCCTCTAAGGTAGGGGGATCCTACGTAAGTCAGAAATTCAAAAGCCATAAATGATGAACTTTGCCACATCAGATTTTCTAATTCTCACAAATAATAATAAAGTAATGCATATACTGAGCATTATTTTAAGTAGTTTGCATTTAGAAAATGCCTAGAATATGCTAGCTAAAAATTAGTTCTGCTATTTTTGACGACTATTAAGGCCAGCTAGCAATCTCTGTCTTAGGCACTTTTGTAGTTTTCAGTCATGGAAGCAGGATTGAAGCCAAGCAAATATGAAATTTGAGAAGAGGTAAGGCATTTGTCTTCTAATAACATGATCAAACAGCCATTGTCTTGAATTTAGTGCAGACTTCCGCCAAGCTACGTCACCTCTTAATTGATACAACTTGAGATCATCTCCCATCATGAAGAATGCTTCTTGGTCTGCCTGGGGTCCTGGGATATTCCATTTCTCATGCCAGAGAACCATAATACAACATTTTAAACCAGTTTATCCTTCTAGGGTCCTGTTAACAAGCCGAATAACAGAAACTTGATATCACCACAGCGAATATTAACCAATATAATAGTTAGTCTCTGTATTCTTTATTATTCCATCTCTTACTACCTAGAGAATTTGCATGTCACATTAAGCGGTGGTGCTGGTATTAAAATATGTGAACAATCCTGAAATGTTTGTGTCTTAAAAATAAAAAGTTTGTGCTCAGCGTCTTGCAGATAACAGTCCCCTCCACCAGAGGTCTCTAGCTCACTGACATTATCTGAATTTATAATAGCTCTTCCAACAGGATATGCCAAATCTGTGCAGTCCAATACAATAGCCACTAGTCCCATGTGGCTATCTAAATTTACCTGGCTGCCGTAGCCACATTTTAAATGCTCAATAGCCACATGGGGCTAGTGGCTCCAGTATTGGCTAATATGGATAGCTAACATTTCCACCACTGCAAAAAGTTCAAGTGGATATGTTATATTAAGGGCTGTTAAATTAACTCATCAATGTAGAAATAGAAGTTTGGGAACAGAGTTAAAAGGACAAAGAGGCAGTAGCTCTCCTGTACTGTAACTGAACCCTCCCTTTATCCAGGTGGTATCCTGAGTGGACCATGACAGTGTTCACTGTGATCATATTCAGCTTCCTCTCCCCTCACAGCCAGCATGTTACATCACTTTATTCTAACCATTCATAGATATCATTGCAATTATTCTTTTATTGAGAAAATCAGGGCTGGCAAATTTTAAGAAAGAAATATGGTTAGGTGAAACCCTGTTTCTACTAAAATTACAAAAATTAGCCGGGCATGGTGGTTGGCACCTGTAATCCCAGTCACTCAGGAGGCTGAGGCAGGAGAATCGCTGAACCTGGGAGGCGGAGGTTGCAGTGAGCCAAGATTGCGCCACTGCACTCTAGCCTGGGTGACACAGTAAGACTCCGTCTAAAAAAAAAAAAAAAAAATTAGAAGGCCTTAATGCCATCCTCAGCTCTACCCCTAACAAACTGAGAGCTCTAGAGAATGTTGTTGAACTTCTCTGGGCCTGCATTTACTCCTGCATAAGATGAGTGGGCAATTAGATGTTCTCTAAGACCTCAGACACTTGAACCCGTACCCACAGTGTAGCAGGGCTATTGTGTGTACTCCTTGTAAGTAAAACTAATCTCTGACCCATCCAAGAGGTTCCAATATGCTAAAACATGTAGGAGGCTTCTGCCTCATGTCAAGATGAGCTCTAAAGTCACACAATAGTGTTGCTTCAAAATGTCAAGGTAAATGAAATTGGCTGGTTGTTTAGACCGTATTAGAAGATAATGTCTATTTTTAGTATAATTTTTTCCCTTTTGAGATTTTCATCTTAAGGGATAGAACTAATTCCATTATTGCTAATAAGTTACAAGTAGTATATCACTGCAGTGAGAATATTTCAAAATAACATCGTGACTTTATTCCAAAGACCTCAGTTATAGACTTACTCTAATTTTGTGGTCATTTCTTATTTATTTATTTATTTATTTTTGAGATCAAGTCTTGTTCTGTTGCCAAGCTGGAGTATAATGGTGCAATCTCGGTTCACTGCAACCTCTGCTGCACAGTTCAAGCAATTTCCCTGCCTCAGCCTCCCGAGTAGCTGGGACTACAGGTGCACACCACCATGCCCGGCTAATTTTTGGTCATTTCAAAAACAAAAACAAAAGTCTCCCTAGGCAGATCCCTCAATTATTCTTCTCTATAAGACATCATTCATTGAAATGGACATCACTCTTTTCATAAGAACATGACACGGACTATATTCTATGTTCTATATATTATCGTAAAACAAGTAGGATTTTTAATTATTTTAAAGAAAAAGATAAGCTTCTTTTCAGTTTTCAGATTCCAGCTTATCTCAACCTCTGGATGAAAATATTTTTACATCTGAAGTTTCTCTTGCAGTTAGCATTCATCCTTCGGTAAGTGGGCCAAATCTTTGCTCACTTGCATGTACATGTAAGTGTACCGAAGGATGAATGCTAACTGCAATTATAACATGTTTATAATTCACAGAGGGCTGAATATGGGGCAAATAAATAAAACTGAGCTTAAGGAGAAAAACTCTGTGGGAGGGAGGGAGCAGATGATTAAAATGGTAATGGTGGTCCGGAGCTTCAGTTGTTCTCCCAGGTGCTCTGGTGGCAGGAATTTTAAAAACTTTTCTATCAAACCCCACCTGAATTCTTTCAACTACAATGATGCAAAGAAAATACACGCTAATTATGAGCAGGAACATTATCTATTAATATGTTAATGAAGCAGGTTTGTTAATGGTGAAAGACCTGAATTTTAATAAAATTTTAAGAGCTTCTTGATTACGTGTTTGTTAGTCGATATGATCATTTAAAATTATCTCTAGGTGGCTTTACATGGAATAAAACCTACATTAGAACTGTATTCTAAACAGGCCTTAATGAAGCAGGTGAGGATACCATCTGTGACACGAACACTGTCAGCCAGAAATTCACTTTAAAAGAAATGTAAACTAGTTAACAGGAAACATGTTATCATATCTGCCAGTGTCAGCTTTCAATGTAGGTAATTTATTTATGCATTTACTTGCTAATTTTTTCAAACATATTTGCTTATGAAATAATCTTTGATTGAATTAATGGATACTGCCTTTCAATATTGGAAGGGTTATTTTTCATTAAAACAAAAACAACTCTAGTGTCCTGTTTTGACAACATCCCATACATAGATGAAAACTGTTTTATCCACCCAAACCCCATTATTTTTGGAGAAAGAGACAGTCACCAAAAATCCAAAAGTCAAACCAGAATGAGTATAGAAACCTCACTGATGTGCCTCTATGAATAGAAGAAATTCTGTAATCTTTCCTCCAAGATGGCTGTGGCATCAAAGTGACTGATGATCCCTATCTGCCTTTCTAGAACTTGGGTGAAGGCAGCTGGCATCCTCTTTGATTTTGCATATTAGAACCACTTGGCTCTGATTAGCAGCTGGGCCTAGATTGCCACTCAGAGCTCCTGAAGACAGAAAGACCCTGAGGAGGCAGCATGGAAACTTGGGTGTAACACACCAGTGCTATGCGCCCAAAAAGCCTGAGAGGAGCTGGGCTGGAGAGCCTGTAAAACATGTGTGCAGTGGGCTTCATCCTATCATTGGGGGGATTTGGGGTCTGGAAGTGGGTGAGGCTTGTGTTTTCTCCGTTATGTATGAGGCAGTGATGAAGGTGCCTCTGAGTAGAGGTCCTTCCACAAAGGCGATGCCTGGTCACCAGGTTTCTTAACTTCCTGGGCACTTTATTTATTTGACGCTCTCAATAAAACATGCTTCTGAGGGAGTCATTAGAAAGCGCAGGTAACATCCCCTTAAATTCTGGATAGTGTGCCTAATGAGTTTCAAGGGTTATTTTTAAGGTCGATGAGAAATAATTCAGTTGAAGGTAATTGGCCATTTAGATGGATTCTAATTGGGCCCTGGGTGAATTTCTTTGAGGGCATGCTGCCCTCTAGGGGTGGAGGCACAGTGCATGGAGGGAATGAAGGTTAGAGTTTTCATAAAAATGGTTCAATCTTTCGATATAAAGCATACACTATTCTAAAGGCCTTAAAGCAATATCAGAGCAATATATTCTTTTTCCCCTTTATTTCTTTTTCTTTTCTCTCTTTTTAAGATTTGCTATCTGTCATGAAGTGGGGTCAGGACGGAGAGAAAACATTTGGGCATGTTAAAAACTCGAATTCCCCCCTTTCTGATTATTCAGTGCACGTCTCTTAACCTGTACTGGGTGGCTACTTTGTGTAGGCCCTCCTGCGTGTATGCCTTTTCAGAGTAAGGCTTTTGAGGCATTTAACTTTTGCCTCAATTTTACCGACATATTAAAGGCCACGAAGCCAGGCAACTGCAGAACCTCTGTTTGAATCCATGTTTTCTTATTCCAGAATCAGTACAACTTCCATTTTGCCACCAGCAAAACACACCTGGCTTTCCCTTAGCTTTTCAAACAACTGGTTGTTTGACTGTTTTTATGCTTCCGATTTTCTACAATAATTATGAATTCAGTTTTTTTAATAAAGGAAAGGACTTACAGATAAATATATGGCAACCATACATTTTATCATTTGGCAACACTTTTATTCAAAGCTTCAATTTTGCTAACACATGTACAGAGAAAAAAAATATGAAAATTCATATCATAGTACAGGCCAAGGGCCAGAAAGAAATTTAAGTCCTAAAGGTTCAGGGAGTAGGCCAGAAAAACTTAGAATAATAGGAAATAAAACTGGAGACACAGAGTAGACTGCAAGAAAACCAGCATCAAATAGTTAAACAGTAAAATTCTGAGTTCCTGCGGCTGTGGTGCTTAATACACCATAGGAGGACAGATCAGAGACTCTTAGACCTTTCCAGGTAGGATCTGTGTTCCCTGCCCAGAGGCTGCTCCCAGCCACAACACTTCTCCTTTCCCCTCCACCCCACCTCCAGCCCACACTAAACAACATCAGCAACAAAAATGTCAGGGCAGGCTATAAAACCCTCCTTGCAGCTACAGTTGCTGTGTTAGTGGAGAGCCGCAGCACAGAGAAGAGAAGCCATTCTTGGAGTAATAAACAGCTGCAGCTGGCACTTTCCACACACTGTGTGCTGTACAAACACACACACACACACACACACACACACAAATAAATAATAGCATCGCAGCATCTTAGATTTGAAAAGGACTTTACTAACTGGTTTTCTCATCCAGCTATCTAACATGCACAAATCCTTGCCTGACCTTCCTTAGCAATCTTCTACTTTAACAGCTCCCAACCTTTTTGACACCAGGGACCAGTTTTGTGGAAGATAATATTTCCATGGACTTGGGGGTGGGGGAGGGTGGGTGGTAGTGGTGGTTTCACTATAATTAAAGGACATTACATTTATTGTGCACTTTGTTTCTATTATTATTACATTGTAGTATATAATGAAATAATTACACAACTCACCATAATGTAGAATCAATTGGACCCCTGAGCTTGTTATCTGCAACTAGATGATCCCATCTGGGGGTGATGGAAGACAGTGACTGACAGATCATCAGACATTCTATTCTCATAAAGAGCACACAACCTAGATCACTCGCATGCATAGTTCACAATAGGATTCATGCTCCTGTGACAATCTAATGTTGCCGCTCATCTGACAGGCGGCGGAACTTAGGTGGTAATGCCAGCGATGGGGAGTGGCTGTAAATACAGATGAAGCTTCTTTCACTCACCTTCCCGCCACTCACCTCCTGCTGTGCAGCCGGGTTCCTAACAGACCATGGACTGGTACTGGTCTGGGGTCTCGGGGTTGGGGACCCCACTGTAGCTTTTAGCAAGTGCTTGCCTAGTCACTTAAATCTACCTGTATCTTGACATTTATTAGTCCTATCTCTGGCTGGTGCTGGCAGATTTGATATCAAGTATTTATAGTCAAATGTATTTCCCAAATTCTGGTTAGTAACACGTAATAACAAGGAAGAGTCCTACCATTCCCAGTGACCACCCCCATACAGAGTGCATGCTCACCAGCTTGATTGTTTTTCTGATGAGGGAGCTGATGTTACCAGCAATGTTCACAATTTCTGAAAGCATTTTCTTGAAATGGGAAAAGCAATGGTGACAAGGTTCCAAACAAGAGAAATCTAAAAGTGAAGAGTCCCCTCCTTTTACAAAAGGAACTGCTAGAGGAAGAAAAACATCTGCCATTTAATGCTTAAAGTTGCCTTGGAAAAAGTAGCCTGGATATCCCCCTCTTTTAAACAAACTCAGTATACAACAATCTGCTAATGTGTGTGAGGGGTGTGTGTGTGTGTGTGTGTTTGTGTGTGTGTGTGTCTGTGTGTGTGAGAGAGAGAGAGAGAGAGACAGAGAGAGAGAGAGAGAGAGAGAGAGAGGGAGTTGGAGCGCTTGATCTCTTCCTCTGCTGTCTAACCTAATATGTTCTACTGTAATTTTAGGCTAGTTTCTCTAGTCTAGACCTCAATCAAAATGTACTAGAGCTACTCAGCACCTTCACAGCTTCTTTCTCATCTCTCTTTTTGTCTTTGTGTAAATGTGTGAGTAACTTCCTTTCCTATAGAGAGGTTTCTTCAGCATTTGGAGATTTCTTTCCCAAATATTTTCAAAATTTTATTCTTTCTCTGGAAAAGATGGTTCAAGCTATAGGTTCAGAAAAATGGACATGTAATATTTGTCACCTCTGTTTAATGCCCAAAATGGAAATAAATATTACTAAGTTTAGAAATATTATTGCACAATTTTTTTCTTTTCTCTCTCTCTTTTTTTTTTTTTTTTTTTTTGAGACAGAATCTCTGTCTCCAGGCTGGAGTGCGATGGCGCAATCTTGGCTCACTGCAACCTCCAACTCCCTGGTTCAATCGATTCTCCTGCCTCAGCCTCCCAAGTAGCTGAGATTATAGGCATGTACTACCACGCCCAGCTAATTTTTGTATTTTTAGTACAGATGGGGTTTCACCATATTGGCCAGGATGATCTCCATCTCCTGACCTCAGCTTCCCAAAGTGCTGGTATTACAGGCATGAGCCACTGTGCCTGGCCTATTTTTTCTTAATAACACTAGATTTCTTATGACTCATCATCTTTTGTTATATGTAGTCATCCCAGTCCTGATTTTAAACAAATTTAAGATCAGAGCACTCACTGTTACTGATGGGTGTATTAACTTGTTTGGGCATAAAGAACTAAATGACCCAGAGTGAACTTACTGAGAAGAAATTTCCCAACAAAATGCTATATTTCCTCTTCTCTCTTCCCCTGGAGACTAGTTTGGTTCCAATTCAGTGTCAGGAATGGTTTATGACCTCCTCAACCTAGCTCCAACTGAAGTTATCCCAACAGAAAAAGTGTTAGAAGCCTGAGGCACTTCTCAAACCAATGTCAGCTCAGGCCTCTTCTGGGAACACCTAAATCCCACCCAGGCCTGGTCCTGTAGTATTGATACTTCATTCATTTACATGCATTTTAGATACGTTTCCTAGAAGACCGCCATGGGCCACGCACTGTACTAGGTGCTGCAAATACAGAGGTGAACGCAACTTATATAGTAGCTGTCCTCATGGCAAGTGACAGAAGTAAACAGGCAATTACAGAAGTGTGGTTAGAGCCATGATGGGAAAGCAGAGTGCTATGTGAAGATTGAGTGGGTCCCCTGAGCTGGACTGGATTGGAGGACAGTCAAGAAAAACGTCTCTGAGCAGGATATGCTTGAGTCAATTTCTGAAGGATCCTTCGAAGTTAGGACAAAAGGGAACAAGCGTGAAGAACTAGAAAAAGGAGATTGATGTTTTTAAAGAACTGGGGGAAATTCAGTATAGCTGATTACACTGTGTGTGTGGTGGGGAGGCAGGAGTTGGTGAATGTAGGGCATTTAGGGGAAGTGACTTATGGCAAGAAATGAGACTAAATATTAGCTAAATCCCATGTTAGGAAGTTTCAACTTGATTCTTTGAATAATGGGTAGTCACTGCAGAGTGTAAGCAGATGAGCGACATGATCAGACATGCATCATATAAACATTACCATGACTACAGTGTGAAGAGGAAAAGTAAAACCAGCAGCCAGAAGACTGCAGAGACCCAGCTGCAAGAAGACAGCAGCCCATTCACTACAGTGGCTCTAGGTCCTGGCCTCTGGACTCGTGACTGGACCAACCCCTCCAGGAATCACTTTGTCTCCCTTCTCTCATTCCCTGATGAAGACAAGTCTCTGTGAGGTTGGTCAGTTTGTTATAGTTATGTATTAGTCATGCTTTCTTTTTCCCCCTGCATTTTATAATGCTTTGACAACTTGGGACCTGCCCCTCCCAGGGTTAATTAATTTCTAGAGATAGCAAACAACTTGCCTGTGAGCATGCCTTTCATATGCAAACTAACAAACCAGTTCAGAACTCTTACTTCAAACCATCTCTAGCTGGTCTTCACACTTGAGAAGGCAATATTCCTGTGCTCTAATCACCCCAGGGCCATGCAGTGGACAACTGAGGATCACCCCAATAACCCAGAGCCCATGGAAATTCAAACCATCCAATCCTAACCCTGCTTGGCTGCTTACCCTTTCTCTCCCATCTTTTCCCATGACAGCCACAATCAAGGCTTTGCCCATGCTTTTCCTTTTCTTTTTCTACCTCCCAACTGACCCACATTTCGAAATCTATGTGGCTCTGTATGGTACTGCCAGCCCCTCCTCCTGGGAACTGTGGGAAACAAACTACCTTTTCAATGGCGACTGTCTCCTGATGTGTTAGCCTCACCATACGTGAATAAAAAGAATATCCCAGGTGCATTTTCAAACAAGTGCATTTCTCCTAGGAAGCCCCACACCGTCTACGAAAATCTTAAGAATTCATAACTGATTTTATTTAAAGTGTTAAACAGTACTCAATGGTCTTCAGGTGTCCAAAATAAAAAATAAAATAAAAATAAAGTGCTAAATAGGATTACTCAGTGCTCTTACATGTCATTCTACTTCTGCCATCTATAGTAGTTTTGTGAGTTCTGGAGGAGAGTTAACTGTTTTTTGTGAATCTTAAATACAGGCAACACTAGATTTAGAAATCTAGAGATCATTGGTGGCCTTTGTGCAGAGAGTTGCAGCAGAATGGTGGGACAAAATCTAACTGAGGGACTTCTCCTTTGACCAAGGAGAATTACCAGTAAAAAGAATTGCTTCTCAATTATAAACAACGCTAAATCTTGATAAAAATAGATGAAATAATGGCTTTCAGACATTGGACAATAGGCAGCATAGAACTGATCACTGAGAGAAAGAAAACAAATGACACATACTTTAGGATGTCCTAGCTTACTACTGAGAGCCAGCTTTCAGCCACAGTGCATGGAGGGAAACATAAAGAACCTGACATACCTGCTGAGTTAAAGAGCTCAAGATCAGGTCTGAGGATACCCAAATGGCTAGAACTTATAAGGCAGAGTACCAAAAAGAAGAGTGTTGCACAGAGAAAAAGCTCTGAATATCTTAAGAGGAGTTGCTTTGAGACTTTCGCTGAGTATTGATCTGAATATAAATAAGAGAAAACATCCCCAGGCTGAGAAAAGACTTTTCAGACCAATTCTGAATATCACATAGAACTGGAAGGCATTCATGTTCCCATTAACCAAAATCAAGAAACTCCATACATTAGTTAGCATCTCCAGAAGGCTCATGCCTAGTGATAGAACTCAATTAGTCACAAAGTAAAGGTTTCTCTGGACCACTCTAAAAGGAAAGCTTAGAATCAGCCTTAAATGATACCTAAGTACCTTAACTGGATGCCAGGAAAACCAAAAAACAAAAAACTCTACAATCTTTAAAGGAATACAATAAAGCCAGTAGCAAAGAAAGCAAAATTCACAATTCTGTATCCAATGAAAAATTACCAGGCCTTTAAACAAGCAGAAAAATATCACCCATAATCTGAATAAAAAGCAATTCATAGAAACAGACCCAGAAAAGACATACATCATGGAATTCATAGACAAGAACCTTAAAACAAGTACTACAAATCTTATAAATATGGTCAAGATGTAAAAGGAAACATAAACTTGATGAGGAGAAAAATGGAAGATTTAAAAACAGCCAAATACAACTTCTAGAGGTAAAAAATGCAATACCAGGAAAAACAACTGAACTTGAAGACACTGCAATAGAAACTCACCAGCATGAAGCACAAAGAGAAAATGATACTGAAAAAATGGCACAAAATCTTAAGTGAGTTGAGGGACTAATCAAAGTGCCTAATATTCATTTAACTAGAGTCCTAGAAGGAGAGGAGACTTGGTGAGCAGAAGTGGATATAACATGTAATTGAATAAATAATGACTCCCAAAATCCAAATTTGTTGAAATTAAAAAAACACACAGATCCAAAACCCCAAGCAGAATAAATATAAATTAAACCTCTTTAGGTACATCATAATCAAATTATTTAAATCCATTAATAATGAGAAAACATTTTAAAGCAGTCAGGGGAAAGAGATACACTACATAAACAGAAACAAAAAATAAAAAAAAAATGACAGCTGACTTACCAGAAACTACATAGGTCAGAATACAACAGAATATATTTAAAGTGCTGACAGAAAAATAAAATAAACTGTCAACCCAGAATCCTACACCCATGAAAATATCTTTCAAAAATCAAAGTGAAATAAAACCACTTTAAGACCAACAAGGGGGAAGGAGTTGCTCTTCCACAAGTGTAAAATTTCAGTTCTGTAAGATGATTAAGTTCTAGAGATCTGTTGTCCAACATTGTACCTATAGTTAACGATACTGTATTGTATACTTAAAACTTTGTTAAGAGGGTAGATCTTATGTTAAGTGTTCTTAACACAATTTTTTTAAAAAAGAACAATAATAACAAAAGCTGAGAAAGTTAATTGCCAGTAGCCCTACACAACAAGAAATAAAGGATTCCTGGATCTACACAAAAAAATAAGTGCCAGAAATGGTAAATATGTGAATACATGTAAAAGTTTTTTTCTGATTTAGAAAATTTCTTTAAAAGATAATTGACTATAAGCAAAACTAACAGCTCTGTATTATAGGGTTTATAGCATACAGAAAAACAAAATGTCTGAGAACAATAGCACAAAGGAAGGAGGGGGATTTTGAAGGATGCCATTGTAAGGTTCTTAAACTATACATGAAACAGTATAATATATTTTGAAAGTAGACTGTGATAAGTTAAAGATGTATACTGTAAACCCTAGAACAACTATTAATTTTTTGAAAAACGAAACAAGTACAGCTAATAAAAAGTGGAGATAAAATCAGTAGGGAAATGCAAATCGAAATCACAGTGAGGGACTGAGCATAGTGGCTCATACCTATAATCTCAGCACTTTGGAAAGCCAAGGCAGGAGGATCACTTGAGGCCAGGAGTTTGAGACTAGACTGGGTGACATAGTGCCTCATATCTACAAAAGATTTTAAAGTTAGCCAGGTATCATGGCATGTACCTATATTCTAGCTACTCAGGAGGCTGAGATGGGAGGATCACTTGAGTCCAGAAATTTAAGTCTGCATTGAGCTATGATTATGCCACTGCACTCCAGCCTAGATGACAGAGCAAGTCTTTATCTTAAAAAATAAATCACATGAGATATTACCTCACACCTGTTAGGATAGCTATTATCAAAAAGATGAAAAATAACAAGTGCTGGACAGGATATGGAGAAAAGAGAACACTTGTGCACTGTTGGTCAGCTTGCAAATTAGTACAATCATTATGGAAAGCAGTATGAAGATTTCTCAAAAAATTAAAAATAGAACTGGCACATGATTTAGCAGTCCTATTCTGGATATATGTCTGAAGGAAATGAAGCAGTATTTTGAAGAAATATCTGCACCCTTGTGTTCACTGCAGCATTATTTTAAATAGTCAAGATATATAAACACCCTAAATCTTCATTCATGGGTGAATGGATAAAGAATATGTTATATAGAGAAAATGGAATGTTTATTCAGCCATAAAAATGAAGGAAATCCTGCCATATGCAACATAGATGAAACTGGAGGTCATCATGCTAAGTGAAATAAGCCAGATAGAGAAAGACAAATATTTTATAATCTCACTTATATATGGAATCTAAAAAAGTCACATTCATAAAATCAGAGAAGAATTATAGTTGTCAGGGGTTGGGGATAAAGGAAATGGGGAAATATCGGTCAAAGGGTACAAACTTTCAGCTATAAGATGAATAAGTTCAGAGATCCAACATCGAGCACAGTGACTGTGGTTAATAACACTGTATTGATTAATTGAAATTTGCTAAGAAAGTAGATCTTAAGTGTTCTCGACATACACAAAACACTTAGCTATGTGGAGTGATCCCTGTATTAAGTTGGTTGTGATAATCATCTCACAATATACGTGTAAAAGAAATCATCATGTTGCATATTTGTCAATTACACTGCAATAGAGCTGAAAAAAGTAAAAATAGATAGTGGAGATAAAAACAGATCATTTAAAAAATCCTTATTTAATCCAAAGGAAGAAGTATAAAAGGAAATATAAACAGATGGGACAAATAGAAAACAAACAGCAAGATGGTAGAGTTAAACCCAACCATACACCAATTACATTAATGTAAATGTCCTAATCATTCCAATTACAAGGCAGAGATTATGATATTAAATAAAATATATGCTAACCCAATTACACACTGTATACAAGAAATTCACTTTAAAAATAGATTTTTGACATATTAATCTATGTAAAAACACATAGATTAAAGTAAAAAGGATGGAAAACATATAACATGCAAAACACTGATGAAAAAAAAGTCAGAGTAGCTACATTATCTCCCGAAAAAGACTTCCAAACAGGGGTAGGTTGGGGGGTGGGGGGCTAGGGGAGGGACAGCAGAAATATAGATCAATAGAACAGAATAGAGGGTCCAGTAATAGACCTACATAGATAATCAGTTGATGTTTAACAAAGGTACTGAGATAATTCAAAAGGAAAGGATAATCTTTGATAATGGACTGGGTTCATTTATCTATGGTTACAGTTGGGAATGCAAAATATGAGGAAATGTTTATACTGGTAAGGCAACTAGATATCCGGATTAAAAAATGAATGCTTACCTCCCAACAAAATTTAATTTTAAATGGATCATGGACTTAAACATATGAGGTAAAAGTATAAAGCTTCTAGAAAAATATCTTCATGATCTTAGGTTCATAAAGAT
Source organism: Cacajao melanocephalus (assembly GCA_963573385.1). Classification (NCBI taxonomy): domain Eukaryota; kingdom Metazoa; phylum Chordata; class Mammalia; order Primates; family Pitheciidae; genus Cacajao; species Cacajao melanocephalus. The sequence goes on along the minus strand of CAUYLG010024447.1, from coordinate 22,192 downwards.
TTCTCAAAGCATAATAAGCTTAAATCAAGGAGATAAATTATCAATAGATTTCATCAAATGCAAGTCATTGACTGAGAGAAAAATATTTGTAAAACTCACATCTGATAAAGAATTTCTATCCAGAATACATAAAGTACTCATAACTCAATTAAAAAAAACCAACTTGTTTGTTTTTTTCAATGGGAAAAGGATTTTAAGAGGCATTTCACCAAATAATATATATGATGGCAAATAACCACATGAAAAGATGCTCAACATTATTAGTCATTAGATTAATGCAAATCAAAAGCATCACATGATACCGCTACAGCTAACACCACTAAAACTTTAAAAGACTGATAATTCCAGTGTTGTTGAAGACATGGAATAACTAGAACTCTCTAGTCATCATTGAAATTGCAGAATGATACAAACAATTTGGAACACAGTTTGGGAGTTTATTTTACAGTTAAATATATACCTTATTATATAAACTGGCAATTGCATTTGTTAATATTTACCCAAGGGAAATGAAGGCATATATACATACAAATACTTGCTTATGAATGTTCATAGCAGCTTTACTCATGATAGCCCCAAACTGGTAACAGTTCAAATGCTCATCAACTGGTGAATTAATAAATAAATTGTAGTACTGGCAATATAGTAAAATAATATTCAGCAATTACAAGGTGTAAAGAACCACAAGAATGAATCACAAAGTATTAAGCTAAGTGAAAAAAGTCTGACAAAAAGGCTACATACTTTATGATTCCATTTTTATAAAACTATAGAAAGGGCAGAACTATAGTTATGGAAAGCAGATCAGTGGTCATCAGAGCCTGGGGGTTTGAGGAGAAAACGGACTACAAACGGCATATGGGAAGTTTTCAGGGGTGATGTCAGTGTTTTTATCTTAATTTTGGTGGTTGTTTCATGACTATTTACATTTGCAAAATGTATCAAATTGTTGAATTTTATTATGTGCAAACTCTACCTCAATGGTGACTATATCAAGAAAGAATGGAAAGGAGAAATCGAAGACTAAGTACAAACAAAAGAATTTAAAGAGTTTTGCAATGATAGTTGGCAAAAGAAGAAGGGTCAAGAGAAAATACTTTTATTTTTAAGATGGGGGACGGCAGCATGTTTGTGTGATGATAGGAAAAATGCAGTAGAGGAAAAATGATGATAAAGAGGCCAGAGAGCAGGATCACTAGAGTGATATCCTTGGAGTAGATAGGAGCAAGGACTGCTCATCTACGGTAATATTTGGGAAGACAGTGTGTAATGGAACACTTGCCACGAAGACAGTAATGTGGTGGTAGGAGCCTTGAGTGTTCTCTCTTCTGGTTGCTTCAGTTTTCTCAGTGAGGTAGAAACCTGAATATAAGGATGGGACAGGAGGCAGTTGAGAAGAAATAAAATGGTGTGAAATAGCCAAGGAGAATAGTGAGAGAATGAATGGTCTGAAAACAGCTAGCATGATGACCTGCCAACAGTAAGGACTCATTTGAAGTTGGTGGTCATAGCTTCAACGTGAGACTAGTCAATATGGTCGTGTTTTTCTCCAGCTGCCTGGCTGCAGGTGCAAAGTGGTACAGCCAATTTGGAAAATAGTTTGGAAGTTTCTTTCACAGGTAAATGTTTACTTATTAGACATTTCATTCTGGGACCCAAAGAGAAGGAACAATTCTCCATATAGGACATTCCCATCTTGTGGCAGAGAGAAAAGAGATCATGGCAGAACCACGGGATGGCTATTAAAGCTTCTGAATGAAAAGGGTGTGTCTCACTTCTCACATTTCATTGGCTAAAGCAAAGCCACATGATCAAGCATAATAGATATGTCAGAGAGGGGCGTTGGAGAGTAGCTGAGTGCACGTACAGAGAAGATGAGAGTTGGACTTAACAAGAGTTATAGTTTTGTCACAGGTACAATAAAGTGAGGGAATATGCGGTTGAGGGTATGTGCAAGGGAGTAATAATAAATTTGTTGTGAAAGTTAAGTTGGGTAAGGTGGGTAGTGTGAGCATCAAAGGATTGGGAGATAGTGAAAGATGGAAGGACCAATGGTTTGGAATCAAAAGCCTTAAAGATGTGTACACCACTTCAGCCAACAATCCACATTTAGAGATTTATCCTTCAGAAATATTGATGCAGATGCTCAACACCTATAAGAATGTTCATTTCAGTGTTTTATATAACAATAAAATTATGTTATATAAAATAAAATTACATAAGTACTCATCAAATGATAATTTGTTAGAAAAATTGTGGGCCTAAATTAAAAACACGTTTTGTGTGGTTGTGTGTTTATCTGTCAGGTAATATACCAGGCAATTCTGTGGATTTATCTGGAAGCTAGACTAACAAATTTATTTGCTTTCATTTTAAATTACTGTTGTTTGTCCTTGCATCATTCTGATACCCATATCATAATATGAGTCAACTGCCTAGATTAAGTAATAAAACAAATGAGAATGCAATTGTGTCCTTGCAGTGGTTTTTATCATCCTACAGATGAGTCGTGATAATAGTCTCCACAGGAACAGCCCTCAAATTGAGCAAGTAAACACAATGCCTTTCCTCATTCCTGAAGACTGTGTTCTGGAGCCATTCAACCTGTCTGTAAAATTGCGTGATGAACACTCTCCCAAATGTCACCAAGAGCCTGTGGCATAGATGTTGCTCAAAGTAATGGGAAAAGACATAGTTCCTGAATTCTTCTGGAGTCTATAGTGTAAAGTATATCACGCATGTAGTATATGCTTTATAGTATAAAATATCACATTGCCATAGTTCTTCTTCTGGAAGTTTAGAAGACAATTAACATTGCACACATGCATAATATTTATAAATTAAACATTTAAGAAAAATACAAATGGCATAAAGTATATTATTCAAAATCTTATCTGTAATGCCCCTCCCTGTCATGTGATCTCTAGTTTGATCATGTGGCTTTGCTTTAGCCAATGAAATGTGAGAAGTGATACATGCCCTTTTCAATCAAAAACTTTAACAGCCATCTCATGGTTCTACCATGCTCTCTTTCCTTTCTGTCATAAGACTGAAATGTCCTATATAAGGGATTGCTCCTTCTGTTTAGGTCCTAGAATAAAAACGAAGTGGAGCAAGGCCGCAGAGACATGTAACATAAATAAGAAACAAACCTTTGTAGTTAAACTACTGTTGTGTTAGAGTTGTATATTTCTGCAAAACCTAGTCCAGGCTGACTCTGTAATCAGGTAAACAAATTGAATATTATATTGGATATATGTAAAAGACATGCATTCTGTAGAATGGAATAGGGACTACATTTATCCAGTGCCAAGTATCAGATATGCATGCATTTAATATGTGTACTAACCATATGTGGTAGATGACATTATCTCTAGATGAAAATCGAAGACTCTGAGACTAAAAGTAATTGCACACAATCAGTGTGACATCCAACATTAAATTTTTTCTTTCAGAATAAAGGCTTCATTAATACTCAAGTCCATGCTCTATCCACTCTATCACACTGCCTCTGGAGTGAAAGAGTTTTGAATTTAGGTGCAGCTTTAAACAGGATAGACCTACTGGAATGCTTTACTTTTTTTTCAATTAGCTAGGGAAAGCTTTATGGACAAAGTAGAAGTTCTGAAACTGAAACCACTTGAAGAAAAGAGTCTGGTGACTTATAGAGGAGAACATTTTCAGGCAAAAGGTATAGTCCAGGGCAAAAGTGTGATGACTGGATCATGAAAGCACTTCCCTGAGATGACTTGAGAGTTGCAAGGTCATCAGCATGTAATGAAGCATGGAATCAAGGAGGTCTTGGTGAGGACCTCTTAGAAACAGGATGAAGGAAAGTCTTGAACAAGAGCCATGAGGTTATGAAAAAGTATGAGCTGGAGAGAGCAGCCATAGATAGCCATGTTAGTAAGATTAAGGATCAGCTGAATGATTAAAAGAGTTAATTTGAATTTTTTGGTAGACATTTTGGCCTTCTTAAAAATATATGAAATAATGAACTACTTTTTTTTTCCACTTAATCGACAAATATAGATTGTATATCCAAGGTGTACAATGTGATGATTTGATATGGGTACACTGTGTAATGATTACCACAGCCAAATTAATTTACATACCCATCACCACCCATGCTGTACCTTAGAACTTGTTCATCTTATAACTGAAAGTTTTTAGCTTTTTATAAAAATTTCTCATCTTCCCCACCTTTGCCCTTCTACTGTTTCTATGAGTTTGAGACTTTTTTAGATTCCATATATAAGTGAGGTTATACAGGATTTGTCTTTCTCTGTCTGGAGTATTTCACTTAGCATAATGTTATCCAGTTTCATCCATGTTGTCCCACATGGCATAATTTCCTTCTTTTGTGGTGGAATAATATTCCATTAAAAATATTACATTTTATCAATTCATAGGTTGTTGCCACCTCTTAGCTATTATGAATAACAATGCAATGAACATGAAGGTACAGATATCTTTTCAAGATACTGATTTCATTTCCTTTGGATGTATACCCAGAAGTGGGATTGCTGATCATATGGTAGTTCTATTTTTAATTTTTTGAGGCACCTGCCTACTGTTCTTAATGGCTGCAGCAGTTTACATTCCCATCAAGAGTGCACAAAGATTCCACTTTCTTTTCACCCTAGACTACACTTATTGTTTGACTTTTTGCTAACAGCCATCCTAATAGGCATAAGGTGATATCTCATTGTGGTTTTTATTTGAATTTCTCTGATGATCATTGATACTGAGCACCTTTCCATATACCTTTTGGCCATCTGTATATCCTTTTTTTGAGAAATATCTATTCAGGTTCTTTGTCCATTTTTTTGTTATACTTTAAGTTCTGGGATACATGTGCAGAACGTGCAGGTTTGTTACATATGTATACACATGCCATGGTGGTTTGTTGCACCCATCAACCTGTCATCTACATTAGGTATTTCTCTTAATGCTATCCCTCCCCAGCTCCCCACCCCTCGACAGGCCCAGGTGTGTGATGTTCCCCTCCCTGTATCCATGTGGTCTCATTGTTCCACTCCCACTTAAGAGAACATGCAGTGTTTGGTTTTCTGTTCTTGTGTTAGTTTGCTGAGAATGATGGTTTCCAGCTTCATCCATGTCCCTGCAAAGGACATGAACTCATCTGTTTTTAAAGCTGCACAGTATTTCATGGTGTATATGTGCCACATTTTCTTTATCCTGTCTATCATTGATGGGCATTTGAGTGGATTTCAAGTCTTTGCTATTGTGAACAGTGCCACAATAAACATAAGTGTGCATGTGTCTTTATAGTAGAATGAGTTATAATCCTTTGGGTATATACCCAATGATAGTAATGAAATTGCTGAATTGACATTTCTAGTTCTAGATCCTTGAGGGATCGCCACACTGTCTTCCACAATGGTTGAACTAATTTACACTCCCACCAATAGTGTAAAACCATTCCTATTTCTCCACATCCTCTCTAGCAACTATTATTTTCTGACTTTTTAATGATAGCCATTCTAATTGGCATGAGATGGTATCTCATTGTGGTTTTGATTTGCATTTCTCTATGACCAGTGATGAGCTTTTCTTCATACATTTGCTGGCTACATAAATGTCTTGAGAAGTGTCTGTTTATATCCTTCGCCCACGTTTTGATGGGATTTTTTTTGTTGTTGTAAATTTGTTTAAGTTATTTGTAGATTCTGGATATTAGCCCTTTGTCAGATGGATAGATTGCAAAAATTTTCTCCCATTCTGTAGGTCTGGTGATAGTTTATTTTGCTGTGCAGAAGCTCTTTAGTTTAATTAGATCCCACTCATCTATTTTGGCATTTTGTTGCCATTGCTTTGGTGTTTTAGTTATTAAGTCTTTGTCCATGCCTATGTCCTGAGTGGTATTGCCTAGGTTTTCTTCTAGGGTTTTTCTGGTTTTAGGTCTTACGTTTAAGTCTTTAATCCATCTTAATTTTTGTATAAGGTGTAAATTTCAGTTTTCTGCATATGGCTAGCCAGTTTTCCCAACACTATTTATTAAATAGGGAATCCTTTCCCCGCTGCTTTTGTAAGGTTTGTCAAAGATCAGATGGTTGTAGGTGTGTGGTGTTACTTCTGAGGCCTCTGTTCTGTTCCATTGGTCTATATCTCTGTTTTGGTACAAGTATCATGCTTGTTTTGCTACTGTAACCTTGTAGTATAGTTTGAAGTCAGGTAGTGTGATGCCTCCAGCTTTGTTCTTTTTGCTTAGGATTGTCTTGGCTATATGGGCTCTGTTTTGGTTCCATATGAAATTTATTATTTTTTTCCAGTTCTGTGAAGAAAGTCAATGGTAGCTTGATGCAGATAGCATTGAATCTATAAGTTACTTTAGGCAGTATGGGCATTTTCATGATATTGATTCTTTCTATCCATGAGGATGGAATGTTTTTCCATTTGTTTGTGTCCTCTCTTATTTCCTTGAGCAGTGGCTTGTAGTTCTCCTTGAAGAGGTCCTTCACATCCCTTGTGAGCTGTATTTCTAGGTATTTTATTCTCTTTGTAGCAATCGTGAATGGGAGTTCACTCATGATTTGGCTCTCTGTTTGTTATTGGTGTATAGGAATGCTTGTGATTTTTGCACAGTGATTTTGTATCCTGGGACTTTGCTAAAGTTGCTTATCAGCTTAAGGAGATTTTGGGCAGAGACAATTGCGTTTTCTAAATACACAATTATGTCATCTGCAAACAGAGACAATGTGACTTCTTTTCCTAATTGGATGCCCTTTGTTTCTTTCTCTTGCCTGATTGCCCTGGCCAGAACTTCCAATACTATGTTGAATAGGAGTGGTGAGAGAGGGCATCCTTGTCTTGTACAGTTTTCAAAGAGACTGCTTCCAGTTTTTGCCCATTCAGTATGATATTGGCTGTGGGTTTGTCATATATAGCTCTTATTATTTTGAGATACGTCTCATCAATACCTAGTTTATTGAGAGTTTTTAGCAGGAAGGGCTGCTGAATTTTGTCTATGGTCTTTTCTGCATCTATTGAGATAATCGTGGTTTTTGTCATTGCTTCTGTTCATGTGATGGATTTATTGATTTGCGTATGTTGAACAAGCCTTCTTCATCCAGCCAACTTGATCATGGTGGATAAGCTTTTGGATGTGCTGCTGGATTCAGTTTGCCAGTATTTTATTTAAGATTTTTGCATCGATGGTTCTTCAGGGTTATTGGCCTGAAATTTTCTTTTTTTATTGTGTCTCTGCCAGGTTTTGGCATCAGGATAATGCTGGCCTCATAAAATGAGTTAGGAAAGATTCCCTCTTTTTCTGTTGTTTGGAATGGTGTCAGAAGGAACAGTACCAGCTCCTCTTTATACCTCTGGTAGAATTTGGCTGTGAATCCATCTGGTCCTGGACTTTTTTTGGTTGGTGGGCTATTAATTACTACCTCGATTTCAGATCTTGTTATTGGTCTATTCAGGGATTCGACTTCTTCCTGGTTTAGTCTTGGGAGGGTATATGTGTCCAGGAATTTATCCATTTCTTCTAGATTTTCTAGTTTATTTGTGCAGAGGTGTTTATAGTATTCTCTGATGGTAGTTTGTATTTCTGTGGGATTGGCAGTGATATCCCCTTTATCATTTTTTATTGTATTTGATTCTTTTCTCTTTCCTTCTTTATTAGTCTGCTTTGCCTTTTTTTTTTTTTTTTTTTTTTGTACTTTGGGCTCTGGGGTACATGTGCACATCCTGCATCCTGCAGGATTGTTGCATAAGTACATACATGCCACATCCCCCCACCTTTGCCTATATCAGGCATTTCTCCTGATGTTATCCCTCCCCATCATCCCGCCTCTCCGCTGTCCCTCCCCTCCCCTTTCCTCCATCCCCCACCTAGCCCAGTGAGTGTGGTTCCCTTCCCTGTGCCCAAGTGTTCTCATTGTTCATCACCCGCCTATGAGTGAAAACATATGGTGTTTGGTTTTCTGTTCTTGTGTCAGTTTGCTGAGAATCATGGTTTCTAGATTCATCCATGTCTTTACAAAGGACACAAACTCATCGTTTTTTATGGCTTTGCTCATTTTTAATTGGGTTACTTATTTATTTATTTTAGCTATTGAGATGTGTCAGCTACTTATATATTTCGGATATTAATCCCTTATCACATAGAGTGTGCAAGTATTTTCTTCCATGCTGTAGGTTGCCTTTGCACTTTGTTGCTTGTTTCCTTTGCCATGCAAACAATGAGCTATGATCTCATCTTCACAGAAATTGCTTTCTTGCCCTTTATCAAGTCTGAGTGAATAAGATCAGAAAATTTACTTATCTGCCTGTGGCTCCACAACATCATTAGTTGCTAAGAAGTTAGAGTTCTAGGTCCTCCTTTGTAGGTGCCAATCAGTTGGCTAAGATATCATATGGTGGCAATGGTGGGAGAAAGTTAATGCTACACAAACTGCAATGGTGCCTTTTCAAAAGGATTGAAGGCAACTAAACACTCTGAAATCAGTTTAGAATGAATCATTCTCCTATGTCCTAAGACTTAATTGACACAAGCTTTAGGTAGTGGTGGTTTCAGATGTCCATGATTTACCAGAGTTGATGAGGTGGAACTTCCCTGGAAACCATATAGCCCTGCCCAAACTCATACCTGCCAAGTAAGAAACAAGCAGCCAGTTCCTTCCATCTATATCCTTATGACCTTCTCCATAGTCTAGTTTTAACCTTGCTAATGGCAGAAATGGTTGTGGTTTCCAATGCGTGATTCTTGGTAGAGGAGAACAATCAGAGGGTGCAGAGAAGAGGAAGCAAGGATAAAGGGGGAGCTGTTCTTTCCACAAGTCAGTATGGTCTCAGTCATTTCTCTTTGTGGTTATAGTTTACAATGATACAAATGAGATTTCCCCCCTTATGTTTTAGTGGTTTACCTGGATCTCCTATTCATTATACTACTCTTCTATTAATGAGAGAGCAAATATCATCATGAAAACAGATAAATTTAAAAGCATAGCTTATTTACACATTTCTGTGCTCTCCATATTATCTTACAAAGAAAATATCCATCGGATATCAGTTTGATAAATGGGAATATAAATCAGAGTTTTTCTTTCTTATTAAAAGAACCCAACATTTCCAAAATTTGTTTTGTATCAACTTATGTGAGTAGCACATTCATGCTTCATATATTTATGTAATTAAAATGCAATTGTGGAATTAGGACCTCCCGTTGTTGTGCATATCTATAGTATTCGAATATATATTCACTTTTGTCTTAATCAGCAACAAGTTCAGTGAGGAGAGGGAGGATTCTTGTAATGTCTCCTGAACATCAAAATTCTGGAGGATCTATTTTCGTTTGTTAGCAGCCCCAACTTGGTGAAATGACTGGAATTATTTAAGATAATGTTCCATCCACAAATATGAGAAATAAGAAAACCCTCCCCTTTCTCCACATTTTAACTTGAGTTAAATATGAAACATTCTCTCAGTCAGTCAGGAGCACAACTTAACACTTGGTCAGATAGATGACTGAATCTATCAGTGTGATGAGGCAGTAAAAACAGTGTCTCAGAAAAGCAGTTCTTTCTTTACTCACCATACTAGGTTTGTCTCTTCCTGATAATTTGGGTTTCTTACTCTGTATTTCAATTTTGTTGTAAAAATGCGTTCTTGCCATTGTACTGATGCTTATCTGATTGCCACTGACCCTGACATGTTATGATGAATTGGGGTTGCCTCTAGTTGAAAATTTACCTACCAAAGGATCATTTAAACCAAAGCTGATAACTTCTTTAGGGTTGGAAGAATAGCTACTTAATACACAATCCTTCAGCAAAGCCGGAGGAGTAAGATATGTCAGGAGAAAGGTATCTCAGGTGAGAGATTCAAGGACATGTTTCATGAATTTTTTCTGGACCTTTTGTCTCTACTTTAATTTGCAAACAGACTCCATTCTCTTCCTGGTAAATTCTGCCAAATAGCCTCTCTAGGAAAAGAGACAGAGAGAATGCAGTTGGTATTGGGAGTAAAGAAAAGGGCCAGCCCAATTCAGAGCTTTTAGCTAGGGAAAAGCATTTGAAAACCTGTTGACTCATAAAGGACCACCCAGTCGGTATACAGGAGGAGATAAAGCATGACCAAAGTCCCCTCAGAGGTTTCTTCCATAGCAGCCTACTCAGAGAAGCTCTGTGAAATTATAGCAGCTTTTGAAATTACATGACCTCAGTAAAGACCTAGAAATTTTTTCTTCGTCCATAGGGCAGGTTATTGAAGAGAAATGATCTCTACCTCTAATATGTGATAATGTTGCTTTCCTGGATAAATAATAAAACTCTCCACTAGACATGATTGGAAAACAAATAAGAATCTCTGTGCTTGAGAATTTGAGGGAGATATGGAAAAAATATGGGGTGGAAGGAGAACTCGACTGTTCAATACTAAGCAATTCTTTCTGGTTTCTCTCTAAAGTTAAGTCACCACTCTATGGTTCAGTATGCAGAGAATACTGTTCAATTCTTTGGTGGACTTACAAACTGTGTAACCAGAGTGGTGGGTACAAAGGAGAAGGGGAAATGCCATACACCTTTAGTTATGGCAGGGGGCGAGGGGAAACAAACAGGTACAGAACTGAAATTCTGAAAATAATGAAGATACCATCTACTAAACCCTCTCCCACAGCAGTTCTTGGAAAAATGATGAGTGACCAGGATACAATTTCTCATGCAGATTTTGAATACTAATTGATGCAATTACAGTTACAGAAATCATCTTGCCCTGGGGTAGGAACTACTTTCTCAGCATTCAGAAAACTCTCTTGACTATTGTTTATGTTTACAGATAACCTGCTTAGGCTGGTTAACTGATACACCCAGAACAGATAAACATGTTTAACAAAATGTTCAGCCATGCTAAGCCCACAACTATCTTGTCTGGGCATTGTATTCATAAGCCAAAAATGTTTTAAAGGTAGTGAAAGAGAGAGAGACAGAGAGAGACAGAGAGAGAGAGAGAGAGCGCTCTGGAGATATGGACAGAGTTGGGCTTAGGGTGAGGCAAGGGAGATACCTAGACAACAAACTGTAAGGAGACATTCATATTTAGGTACTTGCTGAAGCACAAGCATGTGAGAAAACTGCATGAGGCTGGGCAAAGAACACCTAAAACAATTAGAGGGAACCATATTTGAATTCTTGAATCAGAGACTAAGGGAAGCGTATTACTCTTGTAAACCAAAAATAAAATTCTAAGCTCCCCACCATCTGAATGGACCCTCCTCTCAGCAAGAACATTTTAAAATTAACCTGAAAAACTAGTTCAGGCCATGATTGTAAGGGGAAGCCAGACATGCCACATTATATCATTTTCCCTTTTGAAATTACTGATAGAACACACTCTGTAAGTCTGATAAGAAACACTTACAGTTTATTCTTTGTGAAGCCTGCTTTCTGCATGCCTCATCTGCATGATAAACCTTGGTTTCCAGAACCTCTTAGCATAACCCAGACATTCCTTTCTATTGATAATAACTCTTTCAACAAGTTGCCAATCAGAAAATCTTTAAATCTACCTGTGACCTGGAAGCCCCTGCTTTGAGTTGTCCCACCTTTCTGGACCAAACCAATGTACATCTTACATGTATTGATTGATGTCTCATGTATTCCTAAAATATATAAAACCAAGCTGTACCCTGACCACCTTGGGCACATGTCGTTAGGATCTCCTGGGGCTGTCGCGGGTGTGTCCTTAACCCTTGGCTAAATAAACTTCCTAAACTGATTGAGACCTGTCTTAGATGCTTTTGGTTTACACTCTCTACAGCAGCACTAGCCAGAGTACCAGCACTTTTGCACTGATTCCTCAATCCATAATTACCAGAGGATGATGTAAAGTGGGGCTAGGTGACACCAGCACACGTAGTGGGTTTGTGACAGGAGAGAAATCCAGAACTTAGGAAACCTGAATCTTTCCTAAGGCTAGTGAGCATGCCTCCTTTTTGGTACGGAGGGAGACACTATCTCATCTTTGAAGGACGTTTGCTATTCAAACATCTTTGAAAAGATAGTATGAATAAAGGGAAGTAAGTGCAGAAATGTGTAAGATACTTGGAGAATTGTCTCTCAACAAGTACTTTCCTATTTTATTACAAATATGCACTATTCCCTTACGGGAGTTGTAAACTCAGAGGGCCAAGGTGAGGGGTAGGGTGCATACAGGTAACGTAAATATGTTTATTGAGCTAAATGCTAATGTGGCAGGCTCTCTGGTAAAGATGAATTCAAGAGAGCATGCTCCTCCCTATCCAATTTCCTGAAGACATTTAAAACTAATTTTAAATAATAGTGTTTGTCAAAACTATGGTCACGGTTCACACTCAGTGATGAGCATGATTCTTTCCTTACACATTTGTATTTGTGTACCTGCTACAAGAATCTTGAAAAAATATGTATCTACTTATAATGTTTTTTTTGAGACAGGGCCTCTCTGTGTTGCCCAGGCTGGAGTGCAATGGTGCGATAATATAGCTCACTGCAGCCTCAACCTCCTGGGCTCAAGCAATCCTCCCTCCTCAGCCTTCTAAGTAGCTGGGAGTATAGACATGTGCCACCATGTCTGGCTGATTTTTAAAATTTTCTTGAAGAGATGAGATCCCACTATGTTGACCAGCCTGTTCTTGAACTCCTGACCTGAAGTCAACCTTCTACCCCAGACTCCCAAAGTGCTGGGATTACAGGCATTAGTACCTGACATCTACTGATAATTTTTAAGTTGTCTTCAATGATTTTTCAGCAGACATTTAAATAAGTTTAATTTTTGTTAATATTAAGTAGAATATAAACATTTTATAAGAATTGACCAGCTAGAATAAACATTTAATTATATGATTTGATAAATTTGGTTTTAATGTCTAATTGAATAAAGCATACCATGTATCTACAGATTTTAGTCTGTGCATCTGAAAAAATTTGGGAGTCCCACAAAATATTGCATTTACATTGAAAAGAATAATCCTGACAAATATACTTGCTTTATCTGTTCTGAATTCATGTGCAATGTAGACCAAAATGCCCACTCTCTCTCTTTTTTAATTTTTAATTTTGAGACAGAGTCTCGGTCTGTTGCCCAGGAGTGCAGTGGTGCAATCTTGGCTCACTGTAACCTCCGCCTCCCGGGTTCAAACGCTTCTCCTGCCTTAACTTCCCAAGTAGCTGAGACTACAGGTACCTACCACCATGCCCAGCTAATTTTTGTATTTTTAGTAGAGGCAGGATTTCACTATGTTGGCCACGCTGGTCTTGAACTCCTGACCTTGTGATCCACCCGCCTCAGCCTCCCAAAGTGCTGGGATTACCGCTTCTGGTCCAAAATGCCCATTCTCTAATGCTAAGCCTTATAAAAAAGGTAGAAAGCTCTATGGATTAGTGTGCTCTGTTTCATTGTTAAGGGAGATTTCTTCCAAACCAGTATTTTCGTGTATGCTGTTGTTTGATACTCTGGAGGCATAACCCAGGGGAAAGTACCATGTTAAGATCTGGGTTGGATGAGAGGTATGCATTTATTGTGGAAAGTAGGAGAAAGACTTTTATGAATATAAGCGTATTTTCAAGCAGATCAACTGTAGAAAAAGGTTTTTTGTGGATCTAGAGGTTGATTTCTCAAAAACATCATTGGATGATATAAGAAAGTTTTCATGTGTGTCCAAGGGTACCAGTGTCCCAGTTTGGAGACTGCCGTCTTACATTGTGTCCCCAAGAACACGCTTTCTTTTGTGAACAAATTCACTGGCTATCTGGATTCTTCAAACGTCTTTTCCATTTTCTTCCCTTTTTTGAAGCTTGACTTCCCTTTGATAATAGTCCCTTTGAGCACTCTAAAGAGGAGGTTGCTGTCTCTTGGTCTCTCAATGTCGTAGTTCCAGGAGATGAGACAATTTAATTTGGTCACTGATCTGACATTTTCATTCTTGCATTTCAGTCTGAGATCCCTTATGGGCCAACTCAGATGTCTCTCATTCTTCAGATCTCAGCTCAAGCGTCCTTCAGCAGGGAAGCCTTCTGCAACCCTTCAGTTTTGGTTAGATTCGTTTATTACATACTGTCATAAAGTTGTGTTTTTTAAAACACTTATTTCATTTATAATTACATATTCATCAGGATGATTATGAGATTATTTTCTCTTTTCCCGCAAGGCAGTCATTTCCAGTAGAGACAACACTTTTTTTTCTACCATTGATCCCTAGCACCTAGAGAGTGCCTAAAAAGTAGCAGGTACTCAATAAATATATAGAATGAACGAATGGTGTTCTTTGGGCCTTCTGATCAAATACTTTTATCTTGAATTCGAAAGCTCCCAATTTGATTCTGATAGCCAGCCAGATTTAGGGATCATTGCTGTGATATGTGATAGAGGGTCCTGCTTCATATCCTGGGCTGGGTCAACATGTGGAAATAGAATAACAGAAGAAAAGCCAAGTACCACTTATTAGTTGCTGTGTCTTCCAACATTGTTAGTTGCTAGCTGTAGAAATAAATTTTGGTGGGTTTGGGTGAAGGATCATTTATTTTAAGGATATTGGGTTGCCTACAGAATTACTAGGAAGACTGGAGAATCAGATTACACTTGTGCAACCTTGGGCAACATTCAAAATCATGTTGCAGGTTGGGCACTGTGGCTCACGCCTGTAATCCCAACACTGGGAGGCCGAGGCAGGCGGATTACCCGAGGTCAGGAGTTTGAGACCAGCCTGGCCAACGTGGTGAAACCCCATCTCTACTAAGAATACAAAAATTAGCCAGGCATGGTGGCACACGCCTGTAATCCCAGCTACTCTGGAGACTGAGGCAGGAGAATCGCTTGAACCCGGGAGGCAGAGGTTGCAGTGAGCTGAGATCATGCCATTGCACTCCAGCCTGGCTGACAGAGTGAGACTCTGTCTCAGAAAAAAAAAATCATGTTGCAGAGCTGGTCTAGTGAGGACGTTGAAACCATTATCCGCATCACTAGATGTTTCAGCTTGCTCTGCAGGCAGTGTTAGAAAACATCTCCTGTAGTTGGAACTTTATTTGCAATTATAGCTACTACTACAGAGAGAGTTTTTTGCAAGTTTTTACCACTGGACAGAGTTGGGGGGGTGCAGTTTGATCAGTTGAGCTTAAATCATGAGATGGGCCTATGCTGTAGCTTCAAGGAAGGACAGAAAAGTCACATTTTTAGCTTTCATAGTGGAGGCTGGGCTCTGCCTTACCAAGAATCATAAGGGGAGGGAATTTTACAAACAATGAAGTTTCAGGTAGTAGGTAGCTAGAAAGTATGACAGATGTCAGTTACAAATGTTTATTGTGGCTGTGCTATTTGTCTCCTTGCTATGTCCTCATAGTTCTTTGTTTGCATAATACTTGTCATGCTTTATTCTGTATAGAGTTACTTGTATACATGTCTTCCCACCTGGAAAGGACTTATGTTGCATTCATCTCTGCATTCCTTTAGTGGCCAGTGAAGTGTCTGGGGTGTAGTCGTGTGGCAAAAGGTTTGGGGTAGCCATTAGTAGTTCTTGAGAATCTACTATTGAGGTGTGTTGCGAATGGCTATAAATTGAACTAAATTAAATTTGTCACTGGGGGTCTGCTATCTCAATATTCTGATCTGAAAGTTCTTGAATCGAGAGTTCTTATGTAATGCATAATAAATCAGTTATTGGTACTACAAATTCTGTAACCTTTTTTCTTCTTCTTCTTCTTTTTTTTTTTTTTTTGAGATGGGGTCTCATTCTGTTACCTAGGTTGGAGTGCAGTGGCGTGATCTTGGCTCACTGCAGCCTCTGCCTCCCAGGCTCAAGTGACCTTCCTACCTCAGCTTCCTGAGTAGCTGGGACCATAGGTACGTGCCACCATGCCTGGCTAATTTTTTGTGTTCTATAATCTTGAAATACTGAAGACTAAATGATAATTGTAGTGAATATTTCTAAAATAATCCCCTGACACTTAAGTTACACCAATCATAAGTGAATAGGATTACATTAATTGACACTAAAATAACTATGAACACCCTGTTTATGCTAATCACATTTATTCTTTTTAGGCTAAAGAGAATGGGTCAATTTTTCACTCTAAGTTTTAGTGTTTCATTTCAGCTTGATAAAATACTTAAATGTGTATTCCAAGTGAAAAATGAGGTTGTTAAAAGTTAATGGTTTTATGCTTTTAATAACTATCAGAGCCATTTCTGCATCTTGTCAAAATGATACAAGTTTATTCTTGTAGGAACCAAAGAGTTCCTAACAAAGAATTACTTGATTAGGAACAGCTCTGGAGTGCAGTTCCTAGTGAGAACAATGCAGAGGGTGAGTGAACACCGCATTTCCAAATGAGTTATTACTGCCCACAGATCAGGAGATTCCCAGGCTGAAAAGCACCATGAGTTTCCAGCACGGCTGTTTCAGTTGGCCTCCACACAAAAACCCACGCAAATCTGGGCAGCTGTTTCAACTGGCACCTGGAATGCCTGGGACACAAAGTTGCCCATTCAACTGAAAAAAAAAGGGGGCTGAAACAGGGAGCCAGGTGATCTGGCTCGGTGGGTCCCACCCACACGAAGACCAGCAATCTGAAACGCTCTGGACTGAGAGTTTCACAGCAAGCACAGCTGGACCCAGAATGGTCCAGCTCTGTTGGGGGATGGGCATCCACCATTACCGAGGCAGTCTGCCATTACCGAGGCAGTCCACCATTACCGAGGCAGACCGCCATTACCGAGGCAGTCCGCTATTACTGAGGCAGACTGCCATTACTGAGGCAGTTCTAACTATATCTCTACAAACAAAACCGCAAGGAAGTTCACACAGCAGCTGGGCAGAGCCCACAGCAGCTCAGCAATGCCTCTGCTGGCAGACTGTGACTAGGCTACCTCCTAGCTGGGCAGGGCAGCTCTGAAAAAAGGCAGCAGCACGTTAGGAACTTATAAATAAAGCCCCACCTTCCCTGGACAGAGCACCTGGGAAAAAAAGGCAGTTGTTAGTTCTGCTGCAGCAGACTTAAATGTACCTGCCCAGCAGCTCTGAACAGAATAACAGAGCTCACAGCTCAGCACTTGAGCTCCTATAAAGGATAGACTGTCTCCTCAAGCAGCTCCCTGACCTCCGTATATCCAAGAGTGACCTCATAAAGGAGAGCTCAGGCTGACATCTGGCAGGTATCCTTCTGGGACGAAGATAACAGAAGAAGAAACTGGCAGCAACTCTTACTGTTCTGCAGCCTCCACAGGTGATCCCCAGACAAACAGGGTCTGGAGTGGACCTCCAGCAGTCCTACAGCAGAGAGTCCTGACTGTTAGAAGGAAAACTAAAAAACAGAAAGAAATAACTTCATCATCAACAAAAAGGACGTCCACTCAGAGACCCCATCTGAAAGTCACCAACTACAAAGACCACAGGTAGATAAATCCACAAAGATGGGAAGAAACCAGTGCAAGAAGGATGAAAACACCCAAAACCAGAATACCTCTCCTCCTCCAAGGGATGACAACTCATCACCAGCAAAGGAACAAATCTGGATGCAGAATGAGTCTGAGGAATTGACAGAAGCAGGCTTCAGAAGGTGGGTAATAACAAACTTCTCTGAGCTAAAGGAGCATGTTCTAACCTAATGCAAAGAAACTAAGAATCTTGAAAAAAGGTTTGACAAAATGCTAATGAGAATAAACAGCTTAGAGAAGAATATAAATGACTTAATGGAGCTGAAAAACACAACATGAGAACTTCGCGAAGCGTACACAGGTTTCAATAGCCAAATTGACAAAGCAGAAGAAAGGATATCAGAGATTGAAGATCAACTCAATGAAATCAAACGAGAAGGCAAGATTAGAGAAAAAAGAGTGAAAAGAAATGAATAAAGCCTCCAAGAAATATGGGATTACGTGAAAAGACCTAATCTACGTTTGACAGGTGTACCTGAATGTGACAGAGAGAATGAATCCAAGCTGGAGAACACTCTTCAGCATATTATCCAGGAGAACTTCCCCAACCTAGCAAGGCAGGCCAATATTCAAGTCCAGGAAATACATAGAATACCACAAAGATATTCCTCAAGAAGGGCAACCCCAAGACATAATTGTCAGATTCACCAGGGTTGAAATGGAGGAAAAAATGCTAAGGGCAGCCAGAGAGGAAGATCGGGTTACCTACAAAGGGAAACCCATCAGACTCACAGCGGATCTCTTGCAGAAACCCTACAAGTCAGAAGAGAGTGGGGGCCAATATTCAACATCCTTAAAGAAAAGAACTTTCAACCTAGAATTTCATATCCAGCCAAACTAAACTTCATAAGTGAAGAAGAAATAAAATCCTTTATGAACGAGCAATTGCTGAGAGATTTTGTCACCACCAGGCCTGCCTTACAAGAGCTCCTGAAAGAAGCACTAAACATAGAAAGGAACAACCAGTACCAGCTACTCCAAAAATGTACCAAATGGTAAAGAGCATCGACATAATGAAGAAACTATGTCAAATAATGGGCAAAACAACCAGCTAGCATCAAAATGGCAAGATCAAATTCACACATAACAATATTAACCTTAAATGTAAATGGGCTAAATGCCCCAATCAAAAGACATAGACTGGCAAATTGGATAAAAAGCCAAAACCCATTGGTGTGCTGTATCCAGGAAACCCATCTCACATGCAAGGACACACATAGGCTCAAAATAAGGGGATGGATGAAGATTTACCAAGCAAATGAAGAGCAAAAAAAAAGCAGAAGTTGCAATGCTAGTCTCTGATAAATCAGACTTTAAATTAACAAAGATCAAAAGAGATAAAGAAGGGCATTACATAGTGGTAAAAGGATCAATGCAACAAGAAGAGCTAATGATCCTAAATATATATGCACTCAATACAGGAGCACCCAGATACATAAAGCAAGTTCTTAATGACGTAAAAAGAGACTTAGATTCCCACACAATAATGGTGGGAGATGTTAACACTCCATTGTCAATATTAGACAGATCAAGGAGACAGAAAATTAACAAAGATATCCAGGACTTGAACTGAGATCTGGACCAAGCAGACCTAATAGACATCTACAGAAATCTCCACCCCAAATCCACAGAATATATATTCTTCTCAGCACCACATCACACCTACTCTAAAAATGACCACATAATTGTAAGTAAATCACTCCTCAGCAAATGCAAAATAATGGAAATCATAACAAACAGTCTCTCAGACCACAGTGTAATCAAATTAGAACTCAGGATTAAGAAACTAACTCAGAACTGCACAACTTCATGGAAACTGGACAACTGGCTCTTGAATGTTGACTGGATAAACAATGAAATGAAGGCAGAAATAAAGATGTTCTTCGAAACCAATGAGAACGAAGACAACAATGTACCAGAATCTCTGGGACACATTTAAAGCAGTGTCTAGAGGGAAATTTATAGCAATAAATGCCCACCAGAGAAGAGAGGAAAGATCTAAAATCGACACCCTATTGTCAAAATTGAAAGAGCTAGAGGAGCAAGATCAAAAAAACTCAAAAGCTAGCAGAAGACAAGAAACAAATAAGAGCAGAGCAGAACTGAAAGAGATAGAGACACAAAAAAAAAACTTCAAAAAATCAATAAATCCAGCAGCTGGTTTTTTGAAAAGATCAACAAAATAGACACACTGCTAGCCAGATTAATAAAAAAGAAAAGAGAGAAGAATCAAATAGATGTAATAAAAATGAAAAAGGGGATATCACCACCGATTCCACAGAAATACAAACTACCATCAGAGATTACTACAAACAACTCTATGCACATAAACCAGTTAACCTGGAAGAAATGGATAAATTCCTGGACACTTGGACCCTCCCAAGCCTAAACCAGTAAGAATTGAAACCCTGAATAGACCAATAAAAAGGGCTGAAATTGAGGCAGCAATTAATAGCCTACCAACCCAAAAAAGCCCAGGTCCAGATGGGTTCACAGCCGAATTCTACCAGATATACAAAGAGGACTTGGTACCACTCCTTCTGAAACTGTTCCAAACAATCCAAAAAGAGGGAATCCTTCCCAAATCATTTTATGAGACCAACATCATCCTGATACCAAAACTGCAGGACAGACTCAACAAAAAAAGAAAACTTCAGGCCAATATCCACATCGATGCAAAAATCTTCAATAAAATACTGGCAAACCGATTGCAACAGCAGATCAAAAAGCTTATCCATCAAGATCAAGTAGGCTTCATCCCGGAGATGCAAGGCTGGTTCAACATATGCTAATCTGTAAATGTAATTCACCACATAAACAGAACCAAAGACAAAAACCACATGGTTATCTCAATAGATGCAGAGAAGGCCTTCGACAAAATTAAACAGCTCTTTATGCTAAAAACTGTCAATAAACTAGGTATTGATGGAACGTATCTCAAAATAATAAAAGCTATTTATGACAAACCCACAGCCAATATCATACTGAATGGGCAAAAACTGGGAGCATTCCCTTTGAAATTCAGCACTAGACAAGGATACCCTCTCTCACCACTCCAATTCAATATAGTATTGGAATTTCTAGCCACAGCAATTAGGCAAGAAAAAAGAAATAAAGGGCATTCAATTAGGAAAGGAGGAAGTCAAATTGTCTCTATTTGCAGATGACATGATAGTATATTTAGAAGGCCCTATCATCTCAGCCCAAAATCTCCTTAAACTAGTAAGCAACTTCAGCAAAATCTTAGGATACAAAATCAATGTGCAGAAAATCACAAGCATTTCTATACATCAATAACAGACTAACAGAGAGCCAAATCATGAGTGAATTCTCATTCACAATTGCAACAAAGAGAATAAAATACCCAGGAATATAACTAACAAAGAATGTAAAGGACCTCTTCAAGGAGAACTACAAACCACTGCTCAAGGAAATAAGGAAGGACACAAACAGATGAAGAAACGTTCCATGCTCATGGTTAGGAAGAATCAATATCGTGAAAATGGCCATACTGCCCAAAGTAATTTATAGATTCAATGCTATCCCCATCAAGCTACCAATGACCTTCTTCACAAAACTGGAAAAAACTACCTTAAACTTAATATGGAACCAAAAGAGAGGCTGCCGTAGCCCAGGCAATCCTAAGCAAAAAGAACAAAGCTGGAGGCATCACGCTACCTGATTTAAAACTATACTACAAGGCTACAGTAATCAAAACAGCATGGTTCTGGTACCAACACAGAGATATAGACTAATGGAACAGAACAGAGGCCTCAGAGGCAATGTTACACATCTACAATCATCTGATCTTTGACAAACCTGACAAAAACAAGCAATGGGGAAAGGATTCCCTGTTTAATAAATGGTGTTGGGAAAACTGGCTAGCAGTGTGCAGAAAGCAGAAATTGGACCCCTTCCTGACACCTTACACTAAAATTAACTCCAGATGGATTAGAGACTTAAACATAAGACCTAACACCATAAAAACCCTGCAAGAAAATCTAGGCAAAATCATCCAGGACATAGGCATAGGCAAAGACTTCACGACTAAAACACCAAAAGCATTGACAGCAAAAGCCAAAATAGACAAATGGGATCTATTAAGCTCCAAGGCTTCTGTACAGCAAAAGAAACAATCATTAGAGTGAACTGGCAACCAACATAATTTGAAAAATTTGTGCAATCTACCCATCTGACAAAGGGATAATATCCAGAATCTATAAAGAACTAAAACAGATTTACAAGAAAAAAACAAACCCGTTCAAAAGTGGGCAAAGGACATGAACAGACACTTTTCAAAAGAAGACATATATGAGGCCAATAAACATATGAAAAAATGCTCATCATCACTGGTCATTAGAGAAATGCAAATCAAAACCACATTGAGATACCATTTCATGCCAGTTAGAATGTTGATCATTAAAACATCTGGAGACAACAGATGCTGGAGAGGATGTGGAGAAATAGGAACACTTTTACACTGTTGGTGGGAGTATAAATTAGTTCAACCATTGTGGAAGACAGTGTGGTGATTCAAGGACCTAGAAATAGAAATTCCATTTGACCCAGCAATCCCACTAGTGGGTACATACCCAAAGGATTATAAATCATTCTATTATAAGACACATGCACACATATGTTCATTGCAGCACTGTTTACAAAGCAAAGACCTGGAACCAACCCAAATGTTCATTGATGATAGACTGGAAAAGGAAAATGTGGCACATATACACCGTGGAATACTACACAGCCATAAAAA
>CAUYLG010024446.1:0-10916 GCA_963573385.1 Cacajao melanocephalus | reverse complement strand
ATTGATTTTGTATCCTGAGACTTTGCTGAAGTTGCTTATCAGTTTCAGGAGATTTTGGGCTGAGATGATGGGGTCTTCTAGATATACAATCATGTCATCTGCAAATAGAGACAATTTGACTTCCTCTTTTCCTATTTAAATACCCTTTATTTCTTTTTCTTGCCTGATTGCTCTGGCTAGAACTTCCAGTACTATATTGAATAGGAGTGATGAGAGAGGGCATCCTTGTCTAGTGCTAGATTTCAAAGGGAATGCTTCCAGTTTTTGCCCATTCAGTATGATATTGGCTGTTGGTTTGTCATAAATAGCTTTTATTATTTTGAGATATATTCCGTCAATACCTAGTTTATTGAGGGTTTTTAGCATAAAGGGCTGTTGGACTTTGTCAAAGGCCTTCTCTGCATCAATTGAGATAATGTGGTTTTTGTGTTTGGTTCTGTTTATGTGGTGAATTACGTTTATAGACTTGCGTATGTTGAACCAGCCTTGCATCCCCGGGATGAATCCTACTTGATCATGGTGGATAAGCTTTTTGATGTGCTGTTGCAGTCGGTTTGCCAGTATTTTATTGAAGATTTTTGCATCTGTGTTCATCATGGATATTGGCCTGAAGTTTTCTTTTCTTGTTGAGTCTCTGCCGGATTTTGGTGTCACGATGATGTTGGTCTCATAAAAAGAGGTCAGGAGTTCAAGACCAGCGTGGCCAATGTGGCAAAATCTCATCTCTACCAAAAATACAAAAATTTAACCTGGCCTGGTGGCATGCCTGTAATCCCAGCTACTCAGGAGGTTGAGGCATGAAAATTATTTGAACCTGGGAGGCAGAGATTGCAGTGAGCCGAGATCACACCACTGCACTCCAGCCTGGGCAACAGAGTGGAACTGTGTTGAAACACACACACTTGCAAAAAACATAACTTCAAAAAGTAGCTCTTCAAGTCACTACTCCCATCTTTCTCTGCCATGTGATATCATCTGCTTTCTGGGTGGGTGAGGGCTTGATGGGGATGGTTACAAGGAAGGGCACATCAGGAAGAAACACTAGAGGTAGGAAGGTCCCAGGTGTGGGGCCTGGAAGTGCCATTGCTGCTCACATCATTAGTGCTGCTGGCGCTGGTCCTCACCCCATGTCCAAGCTCAGGAGCACTGGAGCCCTGTCACCCCTTCTGTGTATCCACTTCATGTCAGAGGCCATAAAGGACTGCAACCACTGGAAACACAAACAGGCCCCTGGCAGGGCTGGTCTTTGGACAATTGTGAAAGACACAGAAGAAAACAGCTTCTAGGGCTGGGCGCAGTGGCTCACGCCTGTAATTCCAGTACTTTGGGAGGCCAAGGTGGGTGAATCACTTGAGATCAGGAGTTCAAGACCATCCTGGCCAACATGGTGAAACCCTGTCTCTGCTAAAAATACAAAAATTAGGCCTGGTGGCTCATGCCTGTAATCCCAGCACTTGAGGTAGCTGAAGCAGGTGGATCATCTGAGGTTGGAGCTTGAGACCAGCCTGGCCAACATGGAGAAACCCCATCTCTACTAAAAACACAAAATTAGCTGGGTACGGTGGTACACACTTGTAATCCCAGCTACTTGGGAGGCTGAGGCAGGAGAACTGCTTGAACCCAGGAGGCAGAAGTTGCAGTGAGCTGGGATAGTGCCACTGCACTCCAGCCTGGGTGACAGAGTGAGACTCCGTCTCAAAAAAACAAAATAAAACAAAATAAAAAATCAGCCAGGCATGGTGGTGTGTGCCTGTAATCCCAGCTACTCGAGAGGCTGAGGCAGGAGAATCATTTGAACCTGGAAAGGGGAGGTTGCAGTGAGCCGAGATTGCACCACTGCACTCCAACTTGGGTGAAGGAATGAGACTCGTCTTAAAAAAAAAAAAAACCGCTTCTAGGACTCCCGCAAAGCAGTAAGAATTCTTGAGTTCTTGGAATGAATGCATTAACCTCCGTTTTCAAGATGAAAAAGGAAGCCAAGTGTGGGGACGCTATTCTGTACAGGGAGAAGATCTGAAGATTCAAACAGAAGGCACAAATTCAGGAGGCACTCTACAAGCCTACAAAAATGCATATCCTGCAAAATTCGGGTTGCCAATTTTGGAGAACATCTTTCTGAACCCAGCTTGTAAAGTCCCCACCATCCACAACAAGGTGTGGAAAATCTGACAAAATTATAGAACTCCTAATCCTCTTTGGCCAATATGAACTGAAGCTTTAGAACAAAGTTCTAGGCCCCCCAAAAAAGTCTCCATGCAGCCTGTTGCCATTTTAATCCAAAACACACCATGGTTGTAGCATTGCAGTTGGGATAGAGTAACTATCCTCAGAATCAGGAGTAGCTGGATGAAAGGGCTTCAGATTTACTTGATAGCAGAATTTGTGTAGGTGATTTGAATACTTAGGGTCACTTGAGATCAGTGCTATCAAGATCAGCTTTTGGAAGATTGCAGTCTTCCAAGCAATTGTCCCTCACAAGAAACTTCATGCTAAGAGCAGAGTGCTCCCTGTCCAGATGGAAAACATTAGGCACTCACACGCACGGCTCATCAGCTGCTGGCTTCAGCTTGAGTAAGAAGTCTTCAATGTCCCAGCAGGTGATACCTCACTACCGACTTGCTGTGCACAGATTTGATGCTACTCCGTCAAGATGCACAGGCCAGGCTGGGTGTTGTGTGGCTCACACCTATAATCCTAGCACTGTTAAGAGGCCAAGGCAGAAGGGTTGCTTGAACCCAGGAGTTCAAGACCAGCCTGGGCAACACAGCAAGACCCCATCTCTAAAAAAATAATAATAATAAAATAAAATAAAAAATTAGCCAGACACAGTAGCATGCACCTGTAGTCCCAGCTACAAAAATTAGCTGTGCATGGTGGTGTGTGTCTGTAGTTCCAGACACTCAGGAGGCCAAGGAGGGAGGATCACTTGAGGCCAAGAGGTCGAGACTGCAGTGAGCCATGATTACACCACTGTACTCAGCCTGGGCAACAGAGTGAGACCCTGTCTCAAAAAAAAAAAAAAGAAAGCACAGACCAACCAGAGCCCAAGAATAACCATTCTGACATTCATGGGTTCCATCTCTAATGGCTACTTCCCCACATACCAGAGGCGCCAAGGGTTCCCTAAGCCCAGGTCTCCATGCCAACCAGGCTCAAGTTTTAAACCCTAGAGATTAGGTTCTCCAGGGCCAGCGAGAGACTAGGGATAAAACCTAGAGATACAATCCAGGTCCCAGCTATGCTAGCCTCTCCCAAGGATTCTTCAGGCTTCCCTGCTTCCTCATTGTCAGGGTCCCTAATCCTATAAAGCAGGTTTCTTGTCAGCAGCATATATGGGTCTTGTTTCTTTATCC
Organism: Cacajao melanocephalus; assembly: GCA_963573385.1. Lineage (NCBI taxonomy): Eukaryota > Metazoa > Chordata > Mammalia > Primates > Pitheciidae > Cacajao > Cacajao melanocephalus. The sequence continues at coordinate 7,563 of CAUYLG010024446.1, read as the reverse complement.
ATTCAGCCACTCTATGTCTTTTAATTGGAGAACTGAGTCCATTTATGCTGTTTCATTACTGACAAGTAAAAACATACTACTGCCATTATGTTGCTTGTTTTCTGGTCGTTCTGTAACTCCTCTCTTCTTTTCTCACTGTCTTCCTTTGTGGTTAAATGATTTCCTCTGGAAATATGTTTTAATTCATTGCTTTTTATTGTTGGTGAATTTATTATAGGTTTTTGTGTTGTGGTTACCATGAAGCTTACAAAAACATCTTAGGCCAGGCAAAGGGTCTCATGACTCTAATCCCAGCACTTTGGGAGGATGAGGCAGGTGGATCACACAGTCAGAAGTTTGGGATCAGCCTGGCCAACATAGAGAAACATGGTCTCTACTGAAAATACAAAAACTGAGCTGGGCATGGTGGCAGGCACCTGTAATCCCAGCTACTTGGGAGGCTGAGGCAGGAGAATCGCTTGAACCCAGGAGGTGGAGATTGCAGTGAGCCAAGATCGTGCCACTGTACTCCAGCCCAGGCAACAGTGTGAGACTCCATCTTAAAAAAAAAAAAATTTTTTTTAGAGATATAACAAGTTATTTTAAAGAGATGACAGCTTAGATCACAAAGAAACAAAAAACAAACAAAAAAAAATTTACACTTTAACTCCACCCCCCCCACATACATTTTGACTTTTAAATGTCTCATTTTATAGGTCGGATATCACCTCTTAACTGGTTGCTGTAGCTATTACTATTTTTTGATAGATTTGTCTTTTGGGCTTCATATGAGAGTGATGAGTGAACTGCACACCATAATTATAGCATTAAAATATTCTGGGTTTGTCCATGTACTTAATTTTACCCGTGGGTTTTACACCTTTAATTGCTTTCTTTTTTCACATTAGTGTTTTTTCTTTCAGATTGAAGAACTCCCTTTAGCATTTCTAAATGCCACAGGTCTAGCGCTGGTGAGTTCTCTCAGCTTTCATTTGTCTGTGTTCTATCTATTTTGGTAGACTCATAATTCAGTAGTGCTCATTAGCTTATTTTTATACGTAGTAGCTTTAAGGTTTTTGTCTTTCTTTGAGTCAGATTCTCTGCCTCCGATGTGATCCATGGCCATCCTTTCTGAAGTTACTAAGGCACGTGTTGGGCTTGGCCTCAGCCAGCCTGCAGTGGTGCAGCCCATGCCCAAGAGGCCCCTAGTCTTCGCCAGCATCACACAGAGACATTGGAGTTGTCCCCAGGGTGTATCCTTGGTTTGGGTCATTTTCTGTGTTGAGATTACGTCATGGTCTGCCAGTGAACAAAGCCAGTATTATCTGTTGCTCTTTTTGAACAATGCCAAGTACCAGCCTATCCAAGCCTCCATCCTACTGCCAGCCAATATGGAAAGGCCTCACTGGCATTCAGCACCAGGCTGACAAACACTCAGGCAGCCCCAGCTGCCACCATACCTCAGCTGCCTGCCCTTTCACACAGAGGAGGGAGGGCAAGTGAGAGCTCGTGTTTCCCACCAAGGAAGGGATTTGTCAGGAAGTGGGAGAGGGAGAAGCTTAAGGAAAGAAGATACTGGAAGTTTCCCTCTCCTCCAGTCCGTCATTCACAATCTCTGCAACCTTCAGAGCATGGCTCCTCTGTTCCTGGATGCTGAAAAGTTAGTGGGTGACTGGACATTGCCCAGGGAGCTTGTGGCCCTCTGCCAACTGCCCTCACGAAGATCTGGGGCCTGCCAGAGTTAGCTCTAAAGGGATGCTGGGTTTTGGAAGATCCAGTTGGACTCACGAAGATAAAATAAGAAACCCCAATTCTTTGGGGCTAAGCACTTGGATTTCTTTTCTTTTTTTTTTCCTATTTATTTATTTAGAGACAAGGTGTCGCTCTGTTGCCTGGGCTGGAGTGCGGTAGCACGATCACAGCTGACTGCAGCCTCAACCTCCCAGGCTCAAGCAATCCTCCTGCCTCAGCCTCTTGATTAGCTGGGACTACAGGTGTGGGCCACCGTGCCTGGCTAATTTTTGTAGTTTTTGTAGAGACGGGGTTTTGCCGTGTTGCCCAGGCTAGTCTCAAACTCCTGAGCTCAAGCAATCCTCTTGTCTTGGCCTCCTAACATGCTGGGATGAGAGGCGTGAGCCACTGTGCCCAGCCTTAAGTTTATTTTTCTTTTTCTTTTCTTTTCTTTTTTTTTTTTTTTTTTTTTTTCCTGAGACAGGGTCTCACTCTGTTGCCCAGACTGGAATACAGTGGCATGATCTCAGCTCACCGCAAACTCCACCTCCCAGACTCAAGTGATTTTCCTGCCTCAGCCTCCTGAGTAGCTGGGATTACAGGTGCGCACCACCACGCCCAGCTAATTTTTGTATTTTAGTAGAGATGGGGTTTCACCATGTTAGCCAGGCTGGTATCAAACTCCTGACCTCAAATGATCCACCCACCTCAGCCTCCCAAAGTGCTGGGATTACAGGTGTGAGCCACCATGCCCGGCCCTCAAGTTTATTTTCTAATGCTGGAGGCAGCATGTAAATATGAGATTTCTACTTGGTTAATCTAACAAACCTCTGCGGTAGACTAAAAGAAATGCCAAAAACTTGTTTCTTATCCCCAGGAGCTGTGAACATTATGTACATGGTAAAAGAGTTAAATATTACCTTACATGGCAACATGGGATTGAGTGAAGCATTTTGAAGGCAGAGGTTAATCCCGGATTGTCTGGGTCAGCCCTAACCAGAATCACAGGCATCCTTAGAAGGAGAAAAGAGGCAGAGGGAGTTTTTGCGGACTAATAGGAGAAAATGATTTGAAGTTTAAAACCTGAAAGCCCAGCTGTAAGTGGACTGGACTGAGAACTTGTCTTCCTGTTTGGCACACTTTCCTGTGATTCATCCCCACCCTTCTCACCTATTTTACATACACCTACCCTCTCCGAATTGGTTTCCTACACGGCCAGGCCCACCTTTGAGTGGTGTCTTCACTTTAACCTTTTTCGCATACTCACAAACCAATCAGCACACAATCCACATTCTGAGTCCATAAAAGGCCCCAGATCCAGCCACCTGGGAGTGGGGGGCAACTCTCACACCTTCAAATAGGGAACCAACCCCAAGTACCCTCTCTGCCGAAAACCGTTTTCATCACTCAATAAAATTCTTCTCTGCTCTCCTCATCCTTCAATGCCCTACATATCCTCATTCTTCTTGGCTGCAGTACAAGAGCCCAGGAACCGCCGAACTCAGGTACAGGCTATAACACAGGCAAGCCAGGGCACACCAGCATTGGGAAATCGCTGGCCAGGGATCCCTGGCTTGCAAGGTGACCGCGAAGAAAAATCTTACGTCAACCTGTAGTCCCAGCTACTGGGGGAGCTGAGACAGGAGAATCACTTGAGCCCAGGAGGTTGAGGCTGCAGTGAGCTGTGATTGTGCCACTGCAGTCCAGCCTGGGTGACAGAGTGACCACACCTAGCCTCGTTATTTATTTTTAGCGCCCTTATCTCTTAGGGGAACATAGTAAATTTTTTATTTTTTTTGAGACAGACTCTCACTCTGTTGCCCAGGCTGGAATGCAGTGTCATGATCCTGGCTCACTGCAACCTCTGCCTCCTGGTTTCAAGTGATTCTTGTGCCCCAGCCTCTTGAGCAGCTGGGATTACAGGCCTGTGTCACCATGCCTGGCTAATTTTTGTATTTTTAATAGAGACGGGGTTTCCCTGGGTTGGCCAGGCTAGTCTCAAACTTCTGGCCTTAAGTGATCTGCCCACGTCAGCCTCCCAAAATGCTGGGATTATGGGTATGAGCCACTGCACCTGGCCCATAGTGAATATTTGTGGAGAAAATAAGATGTCTTTGGGTTCCCAGTGTTCTATTGACATAGTTGGTGGGCAGTAATTGAGCCAAGATGCTGTGGAGTCTATTGGCTTTTTGTGAGATCGCCCCGAGGACCATAGGCACTGCTTTTCACAGGTATTTTCGAAATAAAGCTCCAGAAAAGCAAAAACTATTTCAGGAGGATAATGGAAATCCAGTACAGCTAAAGGGTGGGGTAGCTGATGCCCTCTTGTAATATTGGGGTTCAGGGTGCCCTCAGCTCCCCTGAGAGAACATTTCTCCAGGTTCTTGGTCTCCTGCCCTCTCAACAATGAGAGAGGGGACCACGGCACAGTGCGCAGCAAATGCCGGACCCAAAAGTGTTTGTAGAAAGTGATCTATTTAGAGAGAGAAAAAGGAGAAGGAGAGAGAAGCAGCTAACCCTCACATTGAGTGAGAGATAGAAAAGCCGCTCTCACACTGAGTGAGAAGGGTTCCCAGAAGGGGAAAATCAGAGCAGGAAAGCTTCTCTCACACTGAGTGAGAGAATCCAGAAAGATGGGATCCAGGAGAGGAAAGCAGCTTCCACACTGAGTGGAAGGGAATAGAGAGATAGAGAGAGATGCAGTTTGGGAGGGCAAGACAGGCTTCCACGAGCAGGTGTGGAAGGGGACTCCAGAGGAGAAATCCAGGAGAGAGAAAATGGCTTCCACGAAGGGAGTGTTCGTGGAAGGGGACCCAAACATGGAGTCCAAAGGGGTGTGGAAGAAGGGGACTTTTAACCTGAGAGGAATCCCCACCTTCTCCAAGACCCCGAGCCAATGAAAGGAGTTCCTTAGAACTTCCACTGGAGTGATTGACTCTTAGTTTCTTCCCGCATCCGCAAAATTTAAACATAAACCATTAAATCTCCCAGATGGAAAGAGATGGGAGGGGGTCATGAGGCTCGGAAGTTCTTGCCCTTAAAACGATGCCCCCTTGTGGACTCAGAAAGGGAACACATTCCCTCACTCCTCTATAGAGTCGCCATGGTTCTTAGAGTTGGTGGGACAACATATGCCATATACCTGCTGGCCATGGCTTCCTTTCCCAAGAAGCAAGACTGACTTCAGTTCTCCCAGCAATCACTTGGTTCAGTTTCATTGAGCTCTATACGGACCAATTATCTGAGCTCTTCTTTGGGTATCAATATTTATTGACTTATACTTACTGTCATCAATAAAGCAGTTTTTACCACTGGGTGTGGGAGATGTCTTTGATTTTAGAACAAATCTGTGGGGTGAAGAATGTGGGAGTGAAGGGAGATATTTATGAAACAGGACTGTCAATGTGTTAATTGCTAAGCCAGGATGATGGGGCGTTGATGGGGTTCCTTATATAAAAGCATAATGGATAGATTATTCTCAGATTTCCATAATGACATTGCTACAAATGAGCCATTCATCAGAGAACTTTGCACTAGTTAGCTAATTTGGCTATAATTATTAAACTTATCTCAGTGAAACAGTTGAGTCAACAGTAATTAGACCAGTTCTTGACTTCAGTCAAAATATGATAAGAGGGTAAAAGTCAAAAATATGGCCTTTCATTTTCTATAGATATGAGGGAGGAAGGCAAGGAGAGTCCAACTGTCCCTTCTGCCCAGTTCCAAAAGATTTGATGTGCAAGTCTCAGGAAAGCAGTCTCCCAGGTCTCTGCCTAGAGCATCCACTTCAAGAAAGTTGACTCCAAGTCTGCTGTTTGGGAAGTCATCTGACTTTGAAGAATCTGAGACTCTAGGTTTAAAAAAAAATTATTTTGGGGATGAATTCTTAAGATGTTTAGACATACTTTTAGAAAGAATATTATCAGATGGCAAGAGGATATCTGCATAGCAGAACGGCAAAAATGAGACATGTGGACAAGAAACTACCAGGCCAACGACTGATTTGGTGCACTTATATTCATGACTTGTATACACCAAAGAAGCTGCATAAACAAAAGAAAATATAAACAAATATAGAGAACATTTATAGCCTCATGAATAGGACTTAATATCCTCGATAATATAAAGAGCTTTGACAAATCAGTAAGCAAAGAGGGACTGTGGCAGCTCCTTCATCGGCAGGCCCAACAGGCTGGGAGATAATTGTGTTGGAAGCACTGGGGGGCTGGGGGTGGGCTTGGAACACAGGCATGTTCAGCGTGCTGTAGTGGAAGTTTTGTATCATACTAATCCTGTTTCCACTTTGTTATACTCTAGCCAAGACCGACTGTATTCAATGAAATGTGAGGATCTTGTTCGATCAGAAACTCCCATTGTCCCCTCTTTTTTCTTTTTTTTACTTAAACATTTTTATGATGATTTAGATGGAAGTTGTTCTTCCTCAGTTAATATTGATTCCAGTCCTTCAACTGTTCATATCTACTTTATAACATTCACTGTACTAACCTTTCCTCAAGATGAAGTGGTGGGTGGAAACACAGTTTAGCCATGTCCTCAAGATAAAGTCTTGGTAAAAATAAATAAATGTCCTTTAGTTAAAAAAAAAAAAATAATAGCAAGCTTCAGCTGGGAGTGGTGGCTCATGCCTATAAACTCAGCACTTTGGGAGGCCAAGGCAGGCAGATCACTTGAGGTCAGGAGTTCGAGACCAGCCTGGCCAACATAGTGAAACCCTGTCTCTATTAAAAATACAAAAATTAGCCAGGTGTGGTAGCACATGCCTGTAATCCCAGCTATTCAGAAGGCTGAAGCAGGAGAAGCACTTGAACCAGGGAGGTTACAGTGAGCTGAGACTTCACCACTGTACTCCAGCCTGGATGACAGAGCAAGACTCTGTCTTAATAATAATAATAATTTTTTAAAAAAAGAAGCAAGCCTCAACACACACACACACTTTTGAAAACTATGTTTGTATCACATCTACCAATATGCCACTCAGTAAAGCAAGTCATTGTAGAGGAGAGAGAAAACAAACTCTTTCCTCTACCCGCTTAGGTTCAATGGCTAGGTCCCTGCAAATTAGAGTGACAAATTAAATTAACAGGAGAAAAAGTTTATTATTACATATGCATATGGAGGTCTTCATAGAAAAGTGAAGACCCAGGGCCGGGCACCATGACTCATGCCTGTAATCCCAGCACTTTGGGAGGCCAAGGCAGGCAGATCCCCTGAGGTCAGGAGTTTGAGACCAGCCTGGCCAACATGGTAAAACCCTATCTCTACTAATAATGCAAAAATTATCCAGGCATTGTGGTGCATGCCTGTAATCTCAGCTACTTGGAGACTGAGGCACAAGAATCACTTGAACCCGGAAGTGGAGGCTGCAGTGAGCCAAGATCATACCACTGCACTTCAGCCTGGGTGACAGAGCAAGACTCTGTCTCATAAATAAATAACTAGAAAAGTGAAGACCCAAAGAAGCAATTAGACCAAGAATATACCATTTTATCAAAGAACGATAAATTGTGGAAACAGGACATGACAAAGGAAAAGGGTTTTGAGCTCCCGTGGGGCAGTACGTTGTGGGAAGGTAAATATATGGGGGAAAGTAATGGAAGATAAGGGTTATTTTTGTAAGGTTTATTTGCAGACTCATCCCCGTGCATATGTTTCACAGCCATAAAACCCACAACACTAAGCCACCTAGCCATCGAGAGAAGCAGCAGCTCTCCTCCATAAGGAAAGGTCCCAAAACTGCTCAGGGACGGAGAGGCAACCTGGCTGGGCCTGGCCTTCCCCACACAGGGCCCAGGCCTGTGACTGAGGCCATCTTGAACCCTCCAGACCACCCCA